>WPIO01000012.1:5622500-5640000 GCA_009760855.2 Cristatella mucedo
TCGGTCGCGAAGAGCGAGCACCTAACCTCCAGGGCTATCGAATGCCTAAATAGGTGTTCACTTATATCTCAGAAGTATTAATGTTATTATTGTGGCATTATGCTCTTCTGACGGCTAGTTTATGGCCTTTTGACGTTTATTTGTAGGCGAGCCTTTGAGCTATGGCCTTTGATTCTGGGGGTTGTTTTTTGGTATTTGTTTATGATTTACGCATCGATGTGCACTTATTTCCGAGTCATTTTATAAGTATTTCATATAATGGCCGAGTTCGCGATAGCCTGAGGGCGCTAGAAATGGCTCAAGGCGAATTCATCAAAATCTTAATTCATCAAAATTATTTCATCAAAAATCAATTCGTCGAAAATTAATTCTACAAGTCATCTTAAACGAAAACGTTTTCCCATTTTGGGCATGTTTTTCATTTTTCTTGCTTCTGATCTTTCCCTGTAAAGCTCAATGAAGCGGCACACGCGACGGCACATTAGCTCGAGCTTCAAACAGACGTTTATTCAACGGACGCTCACGGCACAGCAGCACGCAGCTGCTCTCTCCCGCGTCTTTGTCGTAGCTCTTCCTTCCCAGCCGCCTCCCGAGGCTTTTCTGCTGAAGGGTTGCCACGCAAAGATAGGGGCGAGCCCGGCCTATCAAGGGCAGGCCAAGCCAACTAAACTGCACTTGCCAGTACGGATAAAGTTTGATTTTTTGCTTTCACCTTTATTTCATTTGCTTTTGTTCTCCTCTAATTGTACTTTTGGTTTCGTTTTGGTCACTTTCCAATAAAATATTTTTATGAAAGAATTGTTGATGAATTAATTGTTGAAGAAATATTTTTTTGATGAACTTGTCTCTTCCCATTAAAAAGACACGTTTGAAGTCTTCGAGGGTGTACGAATTTGTGCCGGAGCATTCAGTCAGGTGGAATTCAATGTGGCGTCTTTAATCGGGCCCGTGTTTGTCTAGCAATTATTATTATTATAACTTTCCTAGTTCGTCCCTCTAAACAGAACAGGCGAGCGACGGCGCCCAGACGCAGTCTTTCAGGGCTAAATATGGACTCGTAAGTATAAATACGAACCTGTCGATTCGTTCTTGGTCGATGGTCGAACCATGAGGTGTCACGATTGGACACCCTCCAGAAACCAGAGACTAAAGCACCAGCCCTTCGAGTCTATTTCATTCTATTCAAAAAGAACATGATTGCTACCCGCTCGCGTCAATCCTCTTCCTCGATGAGCTCAAAGCGCGTTCGACTCACCGCAGAATTCCTTCCGGCTCACGTCCGAATTAATGCGCGAGCGAGGCACGGATGCTGAGGCAGCGAACTCGGGATAGTCGGCGAGAATGGCGGACAGCAAGCAGCAGCAGCGCTCAGTGCGGAGGCTGGAAATGCCGCGAGCTCGACGCCTTGACGCCTGGTGGATCCGGCAGGCCCTTCGCACTGAGCGGTAGCCGAGTTTCACGGGTGAGAACTCGGCGCCACGCCGCCGGAGCCTCGAGAGTCGGGCGTCGAGCGTCGCCTCGAGAGGCCAGGCGCCTGCGGCGCGTGCGTTGTGTGCGCCTGCGGCTTCTGCTGTAATTAGCGAATCGCCTGACACTAATGCACCTGCCTCACACATGGCCAATAGTTATGCTATTGAAGCAGTGCAGCGTCAGGCCACTAATGCAGGTTATGTTTCGTGTCATCTGCTGCGATTGATTGAGCTCTCATATATGTGCCCGTTGAGAGTAATAAAGGAGAGTCTCGTTTACCACGAAAGTGCGCTCGCTGTGTCTCTGTGAAACTCCCACTAGAGCAGCCGCCGCTGGAGACATCGTCACACAACACGCAGAATCGTCGTTTGCTAGTCCGGTGACCACGAGGTCCGCTTCGGCATGGTGACGGACTGATATTCGGGACCACCGAGCTTTCTGGCAGCGATCTGCCGACGTCACTCGCCGAGGCGCTCGCCAAGTTCCGGTCCTCTTTTGGTCTCCGAGGCAACCTCGTCGACGAGCCGAGGCCACTCGCTGCTTTGGTGCAGCTCGCGCCACCGGCGGCGAGTGCAGCAACGTCTCCAGTCGAAGCCTGCACGGGCGAGCCGCTGCCGGCCGCTGGTGAGGCCGCCGCTTTCCGCCAGTGCAGCGGCCTCACCGTAGACGACGCGACGATTCGGCTCCACGACCGATCCCTTGGCGGAAACGCTGCTGCCGCTGCTTCTGTTGCTGCGTGGCGTCGCCTTGGGGCCGGGTGCCGCCGTTGGCCGCCGGCGTCCGGGCGCCGCCGCTAGGGTGCGAATCGATGAGGCGACCGGCGTCTGCGGTAGCGAGAGTAGAGGAAGACGCCGACGACGGCCACCGCTAGCCAGCGGCCGCCGGGGCGAGCGCCTAGAGCTACCGCAGAGGCGCCGAAGCTGCGCCGCCCCGCCCCCTCCCCCGCGAGGGCGTTGGCCGCCAGCTCTGAGGTCGGCGAGCTGGCACCGGCCGGTGGAGTAGCGCGCTCGCCTGCCGAGCACTGGTGGGTGCGGTCTCGGCACTCGCCTTCGTGGCTGCTGTTGGCGCAGCCGGCGCCGCCGTCACCGCGGCTGCGGCGCCAGAGGCGGATGTGCTCGAACCTGCGGTTGCTCCAACCGTCACCATTGCTGCCGACGTAGATGCCCATGTCGTTGCGGACGTCGTGGCCGACGTCGCTGCTGTCGTCGTCGTCGTCGTCACCATCGGGTCAGCTCCCACGAGCGCTGCCTCACTCCAAGCTGCCGGCAGTGTGTCTTGTCGTTTGATAGACGAGACTGAAACTCTGTGTAGAAGGACGCAGGTCGTAAAATCTTTACGATTCATAAACGAGGAAACACTTTTGACAGTTAATTCACGACACTTCAATGCAAACATACACGTGAAATGCTTATCAAATTTATCACTTTCCATGATGCTTTCTATGAATCCTTCACGAGCTCAGATAGACTCAATAGGGTCTCTGTTTCTACATGCAATGGCTCAAAGCTTTAGACTTTCTACAAGCTATTGCCGAGCTCTAAAAATGTAAAATAGATGGCAAAAGAAATATGACACCCCGCGAGTATTGCCGATGTAACTAGGCCGGGCCCGGCTAACCTGATCCCGACCCTTGCGGAGGCGGCTCAGCCCTCGCAGATGGGTCAAGAAACAGTGCCTTAGCCAGGATTTTCTCATTAGGTCAAACCTTGACCTTGACCGGTGCAGCTTTTGCTAAGAAGGCTAGAAGGGCAAGTCTGGCCGACTATCAATCTTCATGGCCCGCCATGTCAGTCCATGT
Source organism: Cristatella mucedo (assembly GCA_009760855.2). Taxonomy (NCBI): domain Eukaryota; kingdom Metazoa; phylum Bryozoa; class Phylactolaemata; family Cristatellidae; genus Cristatella; species Cristatella mucedo. Next base: position 5,625,769 of record WPIO01000012.1, read on the forward strand.
GGGCTTTCAATCCCATGCTACCGAAGTTTTGGTTAGAGATGTAAGAGGCAAGGCTGATCGCAGGCCTAGACGCAGTAGAAAATGTGACTCTTTCCTGGCAAGTCGTCCCGTAATGCTGCCAGGTCTTTACAGCCATACGGCCACTCAGTTGGTTTTTTTAATTAGAAATTTAGTCACCATTCCTCTTTGTAAAGGGCCTGCTACCTCAGTCCTCTCAGTACCGTAACCAAGATGTCTTTTTCTGCATTTAAAGACTGTTTCATCGATGCATTTTCTCCACTCTAGTTATCCAGACAGTTGATGGAATTGGAACTGAAGTGTTACTGTGGCTCCGGCGGCAGCAGATCTTGTGGAATCTCGCGGATGCACAAGCTTGACTTAAGCGGTGAAAGAGACTCAACCTTTATTCCTCACAAAGCCTGTGTGTGTTTGCCTCTGTGTGTGTGTGTGTGTGTGTGTGTGTGTGTGTGTATGTGCCTGTGTGTGTGTATGTGTGTCTTAGATCTCGGAAATATCCCTGAGTCCTGTTGAATTCCGGAAGCCCGGGAACAATCCGGGCAATGGTTGGATGCCAAACGGAGAATGCCAATCTCTACCAATAGTCTAAACATGAGCCACAGGTGTGGCATTAATAATAATAATAATAATAATACACTTCATAAAGCGAGCTCAGAGAACTCAGTCTTTTTCTGGGCGCTTTAAATTTGCTGTAAAGGAAAAACGATCGAATGGTTTGTAGTAGCATGCTCAATAAACAACAACAGTGACACGGTTAGGTGTGACATTCGCAGGGTCAGCATGCAAGTGTGGTTAGTGGCAGCATGCACAGTGCCAGCACGCGTTAGCCTTGGTTCTGTCTTGGCTTGATTATTGTAATTTCCTTTTGGCTAGACTGCCAAAAAAAGCAACTAGGTCACTGCAGATGGCTATGAATATGGCTGCAAGGGTGATCTTGAAGTCCCAGAATTTTGAGTACGTGTCTCCTTAGCTAAAAAGCTAGGATAGATGCTGGTTGATCAACGGACACGGGAAAGTTCTTACGCTGACCCACAAGGCCCACCACGGCTTGGCTCCTTCGTACCTAGCTTAACTGCTGCACCAGTTTCAGCCTCCTCGTGCCCTCAAGTCCTGTATGGACAATAAATTAGCTGTTCCATTTCTCCGCTTACAGACCGTTGGTGACAGAAGCTTTAGCTCTGCAAGCTCTAGATTGTGGAACTCTCTTCCACAGTTCTTACGCAACGACACTACTCTTCTGCTACTGACTATGACTCTTTCTTTTCAGCGGTTCTGAGCTGCAACTTCCATGCTACTCACTACCTCAACTGCTCGCCTGACTCTGCTATTCTTCCCACTTTCTCTTTGTTGCGTGAGACGAAGTGTGTTGACTATCGAATGCGTACCGAAAGCGGCTTGGGCTGTGTGTGCGCTATACAAAACTCTCCTGCGTAACACCCACATAGTCTTTATGGCTTTGTTAAGTTACAGACGGAGATACATTACATAAGCACGTTAAGAATAACTCACAGGCACCTACTACATTCTGTCATAAATAGGTGCGTTTTTAGTTTGTTTTAATTTGGTCAAGACTGGTAATGTCATAACACAAGTCGGGAGTGAGTTCCAGGCTTTTGGGATTATACGAACTAAACGCACGGTCTCCAAAGGATTTGAGATTTTTAGCCTAGTCTTAGCTTTGCTTTGATCCCTCCCAGCCTTTGAGCACCTCGAATTCCTCAACTCTCTTGCTGCATGTATTGATGACATCCACACATGGATGGCAGCACATTTTCTCAAATTAAATGATGATAAAACTAACTTACAAGTTCTGGGAAAACCAAGTGTGATTCAGAAATTGGAAAGGCCAACGCTCAAAATCGGCTCTTCCAGCATATCTCCCGTTGAATCTGCACGAAATCTAGGTGTCACGTTCCAAAGTGACCTCTCGTTAGACGACTATATCAGCTCCAAAATCAAGTCTGGTTACTTTCAGCTACATAAAACTGCTAAAATTCAGGCTTGTTAAGATGAGGATATCGCATCTAAGTTGGTCCATGCATTTGTGACATCCCGTCTTGATTTCTGTAACTCGCTGCTTGCTGGCCTACAGGCATGTGCAATCAGGCGTTTACAGCGTATGCAAAACTCTGCAACTAGGCTTGTCTGTCGTGAGCGTCGCAGTTGCCACATTACACCGCTTACCCGAACCCGGACAAGCAGCCTCTGCCTTTCTTCAAAACATTGACGTTGACGTTTTTAATCGCACTAAGCTGAATTAACATGCTAAATCAGCCAGATTATGACAGTGCTGGAGGATTATTAGAGCTTATAGAGCTATATAATCATTTGGAACTGGATGGATTATGATCGCGGTTAAGACCTCGCCGCAAACGGCCTGAAGCCAGTGGCTGGCGAGCCGTTATTTGTACGTCAGCCTGCTCGCTCGTGGCTCTCTTCGGCTGCGGGAATACGCAGCCATACGTTAAGAGTACGTTAGAGCATTTTGTCAATGTAGGGGAGCTCATCTCTTGCTGCTTGCTGCTCTGCTATCGCCACCTCGTGCACATCAGAGCTGCTGCTGCTGCTGCTCGCGTCGAGGCGCTCGCTCCGCCACTTTATTCGCTCGCGGCGCGCCGCCTCAAAGTCTCGCTGCACGCACGTCGACAACGTCAGCCACGCTCCTCCATGTCAGACTCTTCGTCAGACGCGAAATGATCCGCTTCAGTTCACTTCCGCCCACGATTTTTTCACACTGTCGCGGCTACGACACAGACCTCTCGAGGGTGATCTGCAAGCCCCGCGAGGCAGTAGTCTTACTGGGCAGCTGCCCGCCCGGCGAGCGCTGCAGGCCGTACGCCGCCGAGCTACTAGCGGCTCGCCGCGTTGCCGCCTGGCTCCTCTCCTGCCCAGATGCGCTCGGTAGACGAGGCCGCGCGCCGCCTCTCGACGGCGGCTGCTGTCGGCGACGCCTCCGGACCGCCGCCAGCGCGCGCCGACGGCGGCGGACGTAGAGAGCAGTGCCGACGCCGACGGCCGCGGCAGCGATGAAGAGGGCGACGAGCAGATACGCCCACCAGAGCGTGTCCGCGCCGCCGCCGCCTGCGGGGCTCGGCACCGCCGAACCGCCGGTGCCGCTGGTATCGTTGCCTGTCGTATCGTTGGCGGCGCTGGGACTCGCTCGTAACGTTGACAAAAGGTCGCGTTGACCAGCTTGGATCGCACTGTCAGTCGGAAGACCGTCTGCAGAAGAGTAGCAATCAACGAGAAAGAACCGCAATCGGCCCTAGACCGGCGGAGGCGACAGAGCGGTTGCTTCGCGCGGCGTGGCGAGGCTCTCGCGGCCGTTGCGTCATGCCACCGGAGCTATTCTTAATGTCCCCGGATGCAAGTCGGATAAAAGTCGACGCCGAGGCTCTCCTGCCATGCAAATGAGGCTGCTTAATCAGCCGATCGTTATGTCGTATGAGGCACTACTTGTGCGACGCAAGACCTTTCGAGAGGGAGCTAAGCAGGCGATTAGATGACGAGACTTGCCGCAGAAGGGAGGACACAAAGGAAATTTCTGACGCCAAACAATATGTCAAGTAACGCGAATAGAGTTTATCGAATGTTGAACTTATCTGTAAGGCGCACGCACGTCACGATCCAGGTCATTGGCTTGAGCCCTTCTGCTGGCAATTCTGCATCTCCCACCGTAAGTAGGATGAATGACGGCTACGATGGCTATACGGTCGCTATATAAATTAAGCTGTCTAATACGGCTTATCTTGATTACTTCTTTATTCGCTTATTAATTATTTGGCCTCTATTTTCCATCGATCAACAATAAATTCCTACTTTAGCGAAATTAACTTACCATGATAATTTAGCTACATGTTGCCAATCAACCTTGCTAGTAATTTCCAGTCTGGTTTTAGAGCTAATCACTCCACAGACTCAGCATTGCTTCGGGTGTATAACGACCTACTTAGGAGTGTCGACGTAGGTCGGCTATGTCTGCTTGCTTTACTCGATCTTTCGGCAGCTTTTGATACTATCGATCACCAAGTTCTTCTGCAGCGCCTCTCATCTCGTCTGAGCATCACTCGCACTGCATTACAATGGTTGGTGATCCGTAATGGTTCACTAGGTAAGGCGATTGCTTTTCACGACCTCGGCCCCGAGGTCGTGGGTTCAAATCCTGTGGTGGACGATCCATTATTACCACTAGAAGCGGTGGTGATAGCCTTCAAGGCTCTTCTGTTGCTATACAAAAAGAGGCTGTTAAATCAGCTAGCATTTTTTTCAGGTCCCTTCTCAGTAGGAGACAGAGTATTTATATGAATGAAAACAGATCATCCGAGGAACTTCACTGTCCCTCTTGCCGATGTGATTGCCAAGAACAATCTAGGCTTTCACTTCTATGCAGATGGCACTCAGTTGTACCTTTGCTATGATTCCTCCCAGTCCTCCAGCACGTCGATTTCTCTCAACTCTCTTGCTGCATGTATTGATGACATCCCGACATAGATAGTGGAAAATTTTCTTAAATTTGATGATGATAAAACCAGCTTACTAGTTATGAGCAAACCAAGTGTGATTCCGAAATTGAAAAGGCTGACGCTCAAAATATCGCCTCTTCCAGCATATCTCTTGATGAATCTGCACGAAATCTAGGTGTCATGTTCCAAAGTGACCTTTCGTTAGACGACCACATCAGCTCCACAGTCAAGTCTGCCTACTATCGGCTACATACCATTGCTAAAATTCGGGCTTGTTCAGGTAAGGATACCACATCTAAGTTGGTTCATGCATTTGTGACATCCCGTCTTGACTTCTGTAAATCACTGCTTGCTGGCGTACCGGCATGTGCAATCAGGCGTTTACAGCGTATGCAAAACTATGCAGCTAGGCTTGTCTCTCGTGAGCGTCGCAGTTGCCACGCCGCACCACTTCTCGCCGACCTGCACTGGCTTTCAGTCAAGCAACGCATCGACTTCAAGGTTGTGTCACTCACTTTGAGGTCCCTTCATTCTTTGGCTCCAGCATACCTATCAGATCTTTTCCCCCACCAGGCTAAGCATCGTGCCACCCGCTTTTCGGAATCTAACTGTTTACCAATACCTCGTACAAAACCTCAAATCCTTTGGAGACCTTGCCTTTAGTTCGCATGCTCCTAAAGCCTGGAACTCACTTCCGACTTGCGTCGCAACATCCCTTACTTGACCACATTTAGATAGAACTTAAAAAACGCGCCTATTTAGGACAGCATTTAGTGGGTTCCTGTGATTCGTCTTTTATGTGCTTATGCGTGCTGACACTGTGCATGCTGCCACTAACCAAACTTGCATGCTAACCCTGAGCATGTCACCCCTAATTATTTTATTCTTGTTTTTTATTGAGCATGCTACCACTAACCGTTCGATCGTGCTTCTTTCGCAGCTAATGTAAAGTGCCTCGAAAAAGATTGAGTTCTCTGAGCGAGCTATATCAAATTTATTATCAATATTATTGTTATTATTATTATTATCAAAGAGTCCGTTGGAGTCATTCACTTTGAACTCTAGTATCCGAAAGTCTTCTGTTTTGTTCGATCATTTTCAGTTTATCAATCTGTAGACCCTAGCTAAAGAATTTCTACCTTGGCCCGATCTTGCCCAATTACTCAGTAATTGCGCAAGCTCAGGCCAAGGGGGAAATACTCCATTCGATTTAACTTGGCCCAGACATTGGCCTGGATGAGCGTCAGCGTAGCAGTAAACCTGGAATACGGTCCGGAATAGGGCCGGGCACTAGGTCGCCAATCGTGGCTGACACAAAGATTGCAGCTCAATCGCAATTGAAAAGGAAATGTTCGAGTGCAGCCAGGCGAAGCTCGCGATTCGGCGGGAGAGCGAACGAAAGCGGAAATTAAATCCGTGGCGGCTGCGAGCACTGCGAGGATCATTAGTCTCCATCCGCTCAATCGGAGAACGCGAGCCCAGATGCACGACGTTTCTGACTGCTCGATTAATGCGTCACTTGGATTTCTTCTTTTGCTTCTCTGGCCCAATTACAAAGCTTGCCCAACTACTCAGCAATTGGGCAAGCTCAGGGGGCGGGGCTGCAGGCGATTCGCGGTTACCACGCCCGGCGATTATGTACTATGAGCTCGACAGTTGAACCTCGACTACGAGCTCGCCAAATTAGAACTGTGCCTCGAATGAAATGCCGAGCTGGTTTGGTCTAGCGGTTATGGTGCTCGCCCCGACCAAGGTCTGACTGAGGTCGTGGGCTCTAGCCCCGAGGCATATGTGAAGCGCCTGAATAGAGATTAAGTTCTCTTGGGGCGCTATATAAATTAATTATATGTATATATATATATTATGATTATGTATTAACGAGTTTAGTTCATGACTTGTGACCTGGTCGTTGTATGAGGCCTGGCATGAGCCCGGGAGTCTCTGCAGTCGCTCTCTTGAAGCAACACGTTTCGGTGAATCGGTGCTGATCCTAGCGCTATGCCTGGGCGGCTGTAAGCTTTTAAACGAGTCTGTTGGAAGTCGCCTGTCGTCTCAACCGTAATATCCTAGGCCTAGTGATTTTTAATTTTTTTCTACTGCGGTGTAGTTGTTAGTGCTTGGTGCAGACTGGTGAGCGCCGTATCGTTGTCGTCGATGTATTGCGAAGTTTTATATCACTCCGCTACCCGAGCTAGTGAGAGTCGCACGGTCATAATACTTTCTTTCGCGCCGGGGTGGAGCCAGCCGATGGCGGTCCTTCGAGGAGGCGAAAGTAGAGCAGCAGCAGCACTAGCTGACGCGCACGCGCGCGAGCGCGCAGAGGCTCGAAAACGCCGCAAGCCTTTCCTCCGAAGGTTACTCACCCACCACTTCGATGACGAGTATGGTTGGCTGAGAAAGAAGGATGGCTCGGGTACTCATCGTAACGCATTGGTGTTTCGTCAGTGCATCCGCAGCGGCCGCCCTGAAGGTGACGTTGATCACTTTGGAATTAGCCGGCGCATCGTAGACCGGCGGAGGGCTGGGGCAGCTCAAGTCACTGATGCGGTACAGCGATTCCTGAGTGCCGTTACGAAGGACGCCACTCGGCGAGCAGAACATGCAGTCGATAGACGGGTGCGAGGCCGTGACCTGACATATGCCCAGTAGCAGCACCGCAAAGTCGCTGGGAAATGAGAACATGCACGAGAACGCGAGTGGCTTTCCGCGCGCGACTTGCACCGATCCGTATATCGACGATGAAATCTCGCCTGCAACGACGAGGCGCTCGGCTGACTCGCGGCCTGAGGCCTGAGCCCGGGATGCGAATGCCCCTGCACACAGCGCCGATCAGACGGCGGCGCCGTCTGCAGGCGGCTTCGTCGAGATTCGGTTCGCGTCATGTAGATGCGGCATATTTTAATAATAGCAATAATAATACACTTGAAAAAGCGCCCTCAGAGAACTCAATCTCTTTCTAGGCGTTTTACATTTGCTGCACAGGAAACGCGATTGAATGGTGAGATTATATCACGCTTGATAATCAACATGAATAACATGGTTAGGGGTGACATTCACAGGGTCAGCATGCAAGTGTGGTTAGTGGCAACATGCTCAGCGTCAGCACGCATAAGCACATGAAGGACGAATCACGGGAACCCACTAAATGCTGTCCTTCATGGGTACGTTTTTAAGTTCTTTTTAAATGTGGTCAAGTCAGTGGATGTTCTCACGCAAGTCGGGAGGGAGTTTCAGGCTTTGGGAGCAAATGAACTAAAGGCAAGGTCTCCAAAGGATTTGAGGTTTGTGCGAGGTATTGGTAGACTGTTGGATTCCTAAAGCAGGTGGTGCGATGCTTGGTCTGGTGGGGGAGTAGACCTGATAGATAGGCTGTAGCCAAAGAATGAAGTGACCTAAAAGTGAGCGACAAAACCTTGAAGTCGATCCGCTGCTTGACTGAAAGCCAGTGCAGGTCGGCGAGAAGTGGTCTAACGTGGTAACTGCGACGCTCACGACAGACAAGCCTAGCTGCAGAGTTTTGCACCAGCTGTAAACGCCTGATTGCACATGCCGGTATGCCAGCAAGCAGTGATTTACAGAAGTCAAGACGGGATGTCACAAATGCATGCAATGCAAATGGACCAACATGGATGTGGCATCCTTATCTGAAAAAGCCCGAATTTTAGCAATAGTATGTAGCTGAAAGTAGGCAGACTTGCCTGTGAAGCTGATGTGGTCGTCTAACGGAAGGTCACTTTGGAACATGACACATAAATTTCGTGTAGATACAGCAGGAGATATGCTGGAAGAGCCGATATTTTGAGCGTTAGCCTTTCAACTTCTGAATCCCATTTTGGTTTGCCCATAACTAGTAAGTTAGTTGTATCCTCATTTAATTTGAGAAAATGTGCTGCCATCCATGTGTGGATGTCATCAATACATGCAGCAAGGGAGTTGAGAGAATTCGAGGTACTCGAATGCTGGGAGGGATCAAAGCAAAGGTACATTTTAGTCATCTCGAATTGAAATAAACCAGAAGTCCTGGCCGATTGAATTGGAGGCACAGAAACTCTGGAAAATGAGTACTAAGCACAAGGCCACTGGTTCGGAGCCGCTCTCTCCGCACCGATCGGCGTCTTATGGAGGCGCCGCTCTTCTCTGCTATCCACTCTATCTCTGGTCCGACGAAGGTACACAAGCTTTGATCGGTGCATCCGATAGCTCTAGAAAGAGGCCATTGGAGGCCATCTAAAGCTGCTGGTGACGGTTTGTCTAGAGCCTAGAGAAATCGCTCGACGAGGCCTAACTCGGTGTGCAGCGGTGCCATCGGCACCTTCTGAGAGGGTCTGTAGGCGGCTCCCATTCGATGGTGTTCTTCCCCGCAGAGAAGTTGGTCCGCTGCTGTCAGACCCCACATGGTCCGCAGCGGTCAGACCCTATCTTGTTAGTGTCCCGGCTGTACCGCAGGCAAACAAAACAATGAAACTTTGAAACGCCTGATTTGTAGGCCCGCCGGGAATGACGCAACTCGGAAGTCTCCAATTTGCATACTGACCCTGTTCATGTCACCTCTAACAATGTTATGTTTATAAAAATAATAATAATAATACATTTGATAAAGTGCCCTCAGAGAACTCAATCTCTTTCTAGGCACTTCACATATGCTGCAAAGGAACGCTCGATCGAATGGTTAGTGGTAGCATGCTGAATAAACAGCAAGAATAACATTGTTAGGGTGACATGCACAGGGTCAGCATGCTTGTTGTCATTGAGCATGCTACCACTAACCGTTCGGCCACGCTTCCTTTGCAGCATACAGAATGTAAAGTGCCTAGAAAGGTATTGAGTTCTCTGAGGGGCTATACAAACGTATTATGATTACCTCTCAGAAATAGTTACCATACTTTAAAGGACGTCAGAAATATTTAAAAAGGTTAAAGTTAAAGGCAGCTGACTCAACAGCCTCATTTATATCGTGGCAGAAGAGCCTTAAGGGCGATCACCGCCGCTTGCAGTGGGGCAATAGAGGACCACCAGTGCAAGACTCGAACCCAAGACCTTGGTAGTGAGGAGCGACCAAGGTCGTTGCCGTCAATTGCCGTGCACAGCCTTCGAATGTACGTTCCCGATTGGTTGAAAGGATGCGTTTGCACTTTTAATACAGTGCACTGCACTGTAATATACAAGAAAAATTTGATCTTCTCCCACCAGCTTTGTTTGTAATTGTAACAGACAATCATAGATTGCAGTATTGTCTCTGGAAATTGCCAGCGATCGCCATGCATTGCCCAATTATTAACGCAAAAAATGACAGTATGTGCGCCCACAGTGAGCGTTATGTGGTAGGATAATTACAAATTCAAGCAGCCGATTTCTAGCAAATTTGAAACAGATTGCTGTAGAGGTCGGGCCATTGCCTCCATTGCTGTGCATTTGCCCTCGATTGTGCGTTCTCGATTGTTTAAAAAGATGTTGCTGCACTTTTAATGCAGTGTGGTGCAATATGCAAGAAAACCTGGAGCTTCACTCGTCAACTGTAGGTTCATTTGTAACGGACCGTTATGGATTAGCCTATTTCCCCGTGCCATTGCCGTCGATTGCCGTGTTTATTGCAGCCAATCTTGTCAATTTTCCACGAATTTTGCTATCGGCCCCGTACATTGTTGTGGATTGCCGTGCATTGTTGACAGTTAGCGAGCAAAGCATCTTGCAAACGCCACGGTTTTACTTTGGACGCAGCTGAATGTTATATGTAATGACAATTGGGGCTTCGCACTGCCAGTTTGTAGTCAATTTGCCGCGAGTTATGGTATTGGCCAAGGAAATTGCTGTCGATTGCCGTTAATTGCTCACAATTGTACGTTCGTGATTGGTTGAAAGGAATTGATTGCACTTTCAACACAGTGGGCTGTGACAAATAAGATATAATTTATCTTGGCCCAGTCACTGTCCAGTGATTTGCGATGGACCATAATGGATTTCCGTATTTGCCCGGCCCATTGCCGTCTGTTGCCATGCATTGCCCAAGATTGAACGGTCAGAGCTGGTTGAAAGTATGTGTGCACGCAGTGAGATATTACGTGGAATGAGAATTGGAGCTTGGTGCAGCCGATTTCTCGTCGATTTGCCACGGATTTCGGTATTGGTCCCTGCCATTGCTGTCGATTGCCGTGCATTGTTGACAATTAACGTGCAAAATGGCTTGAAAGTCCTACGATTTCTCTTTTAGCACAAAGAAATGTGAAATGCGATGACAAGCTGCACTTTGTGCAGCAATTAGTGGTCCCCTTGCCACGGATTGTAGAGGATTGCTGCTTTGAGTAGAGCCGTTGCCGAAGGTTGACATGCATTGCCCGAGATTTTACGAGTCCAGTTGCTTAAAAGAATGTGGTTGACTTTAACCAGGGCGCTTTGTAACATGCATTCAAAATTGGAGCATTGCGAAACAGATTTCAGGGTATTTTGCATCAGATAGCTGTAGATTTCGGTATTGACCCGGGTCATTGCTGTCGATTGCAGTATATTTCTACCGAATGGTCGAGGCAATTGTAGATAAATTGTGAAATTACACAATAACCGAAGGTTAGAGCAATGGACAATCACTAGCAGAGCTTAAAGCTGTGCGAAGCAGCTCTGGGGTGGATTTGAGGTGAGCTAAAACGGATTTCAGTGGATTTCGGTGGATTGCGGTACAGGCATCCAGCGTTGAAGCTCATTTGCATAAGTGCTCGTGCGCATAGCAAAATGAAATTTGGTTAATAGATCAAACTGAACGTGTACTACAATATTAGTTCTAAATTTGAGCTCGGCAAGTCTAATGTCTGGTCGATGTTAGCCTAATTAGGGTGGATTTTTATGAACTTCGGTAATTCGTCGAAATCCGAGAGCTCGATGAATCGCAGCAGACGTCGATGTCTTAACTATTGGCCTCAGGTGCGGAGTACATTAGTATCAGGGCGCTTCGCTAATTACAGCACCAGCATGCATCAGGCGCAAGCAACACATAGTCGGCAGCAGGGGAGTATATGTCGTTGTACAAGAGTTGTGGGAGTGAGTTCCACAGTCTAGAACCTGCAGAGCAAAAGCTGCTGTCGCCAACGGTCTCTAGGCGAAAAAATGGAACAGCTAATTTTAATGCCCATACAGGACCTGGGGGAACAAGGAGGCTGACACTGGTCCATTAGTTCAGCTAGCTATGAAGGAGCCAAGCTTCGGCGGGCCTTGTGGGTCAGCGTAAGAACTTTACTTTGTATGCATTGCTAAACCGGCAGCCATCCAAGTTCTTTCAGCAAATGTGACACGATGTTGAACCTCCAAGATTTTTAAGCTAGCCTTGCAGCCATATTCATCACCAGCTGCAGTTGCCTTGCAACTTTGTTTAGTATCCCAGCCAAAATGGAGTTGCAATAATCTTGCCGAGACACAACCAGGGAGCTAGATTTTTGCAAGCGACCGTGGAAGACAGTCCCTAATCTTGGATAGTGATCGGACGAGGTAGCCAGCTGTGGATTGAGTCTCCTCAACGAAGCTTTTAAAATGAACACAGTTGTTGAAGACGACACCTAAATTCCGAGCATATGGCGACGGTCGCACAACAGCACCAGTAGCCAAGTTGACTGTAAGTGGCGCATTTCGGTATTTCCCGCATTGCTTCGGGCCGCCCTCATCCTCAAGCACTACACTGAATTTTTATAAATTAGTTTTCATAAAGCCGACTGTAACCACGGTGACCACTCCTAAAGTGAGCTTGTGCAATTCACGATGAATGTGCAATAAGCCCCTGAGAACACGTGACGGCATTCTTGGTGCTTCTCTTCTTGGCCGGTTTAATGGGACCGAGATCTGGCTGAAATCGACATAGGCATGGCAGTCTGACCATAATCTATGTCATCCTAAGGGCGTGTCTTTTATACCCGGAGATCTATCAAAAATGCTGGCAGAGTAGCCATTGTTGCTTTTTCCTCCGTCAATTTTAGACTTGCATTCCCCTCGAAGCAATCTTTTGAATCTCTTGTATTGAGTTCCTCTTACCAATCATGGCAGTAATGTAACCCCGCTAGACACCAAATCTTTGTCCACTTCAGATGTTCTTGATTTCATTTCGATTTTGTGGTCTTGCATGTTTCATATTTGGTGATTTTTTCGAGGAAGCAACTGGCACTTTATTCGCCGAGTTTCATACATTAGTTAATTCATTTTCCCTTGTGTGTGTAACCTGTTAAACAAGTTTAAACTAGTCAGTTTTTAAAGCTAATCACCTCATAGAGTCAGAACTGCTGCCAGTGTATTACAGCTTTCTCAGGAATTCTGACTTAGATAAAGTATTTTTATTTGTTTGACAAAATCTTTTAGTACCATATAATACAATAGATTACAAATCCCTCCAGACTGACTTTTACCTGGACTGAGTATCACTGAGACTGCTCTAAAATGCATTAGATCTTCTCTCACAGTAAAATTCAAGCGCAATATTGTGAAATGGAAAAAATCAAATGAGGTTTAAGTAAGGTTAACCCTGAGTTTGGTGCTTGATCTACTGTTTACAATGCATACCCTGCCTCTAGCCGACGTAATCACCGAGCACGATCTGGGCTTTTGTTTTGATGCTGTTGACACGCAGATGTATCCGTGCCTTAATATTTGCCTGCTTTCCAAGCGTTGAGCTCTCTTAGTTTCGTTGGGGCATTTATTTATGACGTTCGCCTTTGTCTAGCAGCAAAACTGTTCTCAAATTGAATGATGATTAAACCAAGTCTTCCTTTATAGGAAAACATAGTGTTAAAAGCCTAACTCTAAAAATATAACTTTAAAACTTAAAACTTTGCTGGTTTCTCTCCTCTATCATTTAAACGCAATCTGGATGTCCAGTTCCAAAGTGACCTTTCACTAGACGAATACATCAGCTCCACGATCAAGTCTGACAACTTTCAGCTAATAATATTAATAATACATCTGTATAGCGTCCTCGGAGAACTTAATCTTTTTCTATGCACTTTACATGTGCTGTACAGGGACCATGGTCGAATAGTTAAAGATAGCATGCTCAATGTCAAAAAGTATATACGTACTAGTGTAAAATTTGGGCCTGCTTAGACAAGGATAGCACAGCCGATCTGGTCGGTGTATTTTCTGCATCCCGTCTCTACCTCTGTAAAATACTACTCGCCGGTCTTCCTGCCTGTGTAATAAGACTTACTGTTGGTACGATATTGTGCAGTTAAGCACATCTGTTGTGAACATCAAAATTGCTCCACCACACCACTTCTCACCAGCATGCGCTGGATCCCTATCAAGCAGTGTATTGACTTTGGTTTTGTCGCTCTTATTTTAGTTCCAATCATTCTCTTGCTCCAGCCAATCTAAGCTGATCAGACTACGCATCGTTTCACCCGCTCTTGACTCAAGTCATTTAGCTGCGCCTCTAAATAACTTCAAATCCTATGACGACCCTGCCTTGAGCTCATATGCTCCCAAAGTCTCTAAGTCACTATCGACTGACATCAAGAAGTTTCCTGCCTTGATGGCATGCGAAAGAGACTAAAAAAGTTCTTTGTGCACTTATGCTTGCTGGCACGTTCGTACTTTCTCCACAAAGTTTAATGTGTTATTTATTACCAGCAATTGTAATGTGCATAGAAAGAATGTATTATTCTAGAATGATATGTATAAATATGAATTACTATAATTTTTTTATTATTTTAGCTGACCCCCGTCTAAGTAGCTCGAATAAGTCATTTTTTAATATGCACCGAAAGCGACATGGAATACAGAG
>WPIO01000012.1:5642500-5837500 GCA_009760855.2 Cristatella mucedo
GTAGGATCGCTCCAGGCTCAAGGTGAAACTCTTTTCCGGCGCGCGTGGAACGCTCTCGAATTAGAGGCATTGAAAATCGGATGGTTAATTGCAAAACACAGAGCAACCGAAGGCCGTCTCGAGCGTGCCAGCATTTAAGTGTCGACACAGGGCCTCCGAGGCCGAAACGCAGAGATGCCACGCGCAGGCAGCTCTACGAACGGCTTCCACGCGCAGCGCCGAAAAAGAACTGCGCCCCGAGCGGGGAGCGATCCCGAAACCTCTGTCTTGCAGCTCCTGACAGCTCCTAACCAATCGAGCTATCGAGACTACTCTACTCTGAGTACGACGTCCAGCGGCGCAGGGCTATGCTGCCTCCTCGACTGCAAGCTGCCGCTTATCGGACATCCGTACTGAGGTCGGTGAGCTTTACGTTTTTGTTCGATGCTCTGTGCAAATTTGGCCATCAGTGGCTTTTGAACATGCCGCTCTGCGTTAAGGATACGGACCTGTTATGACGGTGGTGGCGTTTTTGATTGCAGCAGCAGCGATTTACTGCTGCTGCATACAGGCATGTGTGCAGCAGCAGCAGCGTCTCGTAAGCTGCTCTTCGAGGCGCGAGCTCCCGAGCTATCGGTCGCGTGTCCGCAAGGACTAGCTCTGCGCTGCGACGTGCGGCTGTTTTTGGTGGCAAGGGACTTAAGTTCAAATGTCGCTGAGCGCGTACACTAAAAATACCCCCTAAATCTCAATCAAACCCCGTCAGCCATCATCAGGCAGCAGCAGCAGTACTTGCTCGAACTAGAGCTCCGAACGTCCGTCTGCTCGTCTGCAAGGCGAGTAGCTTAACACAAAAACGCCGGCGACGGCGTTTGCACCTTTTCAGGCCGCGCCAAAGCTCAAAGCCAAAGTGATCCGTGTCGCTCGCTCTCTTTTCACTCGTTGTTGAACTTGGCTAGCCAAGAAGCGTCTGTCTAAAGAGACTGGCAGCCGCCATTGCATCCGGTCAATGAGCTAGCGAATGACCGTGACTTAGGTGCAATCGAGCGCAATGGCGCCAGTACGTCCTCTGCAAAGCATCCATTGTTTGGCATGCAGGAAATGCTCGCCGCTGGCTGAACCTGTAATGCGAGCTGCCTTAATAAACTTTCCCGGTGAGCTCTTTACTGTTACTGCATGCGGAGCGGCGATAGACGCACTGACTCCCAGATTGCTCTCTCGAAAGTATGCTGGGCTAGAATGCCCTACCGGTCGAGTCTGTGACAACTTGAGGTATACCTTGCCTGGAGGCAGTCTAGCGCTATGGCAGTAGTGCTAGCGTTATCATGCAGACGCTTTGACGTCACTATTAGCAGTGCCGGGGCTAGCGGGGTCATTTGCACCTGGAACCACCCCTATTCCTAAGCCCCGACCATCACCAATGACGCAATAAGTATATCTTAATTCCACTCGTTGAGCACCTGCACAGCTCGTGTCTTATTAAAACCAATTTTGCGCTATATAAGTTTCAGTTGTTGCGGGTCTGGCCTCGCCTAGATGAAAATCTTGTGGGTCTTGCCCCTAAATAAAAATCTTGCAGGCCTTGCCCCTAGATGAAAACCGTGGCACTGGCACTGACCATTCGTCGTAGAGTTGACGGCTTCTTGCAGCATATTTTAAAAATCAGCCCGTCTCCTAAGATGCTAAATATTCCAAAAGAATATCACAGGAAAAACAATGCCTGATTTAATTGTCAGGAGTTAAACACGCGATCACCGATAATTAGTTCACATGACTTGTCAGACAACTTGTAATAACTTTCACGAGTGTCTGAGAAGTTGCATGCCACCAATCTTTTTATTTTGAAGAAATTATGTCGTGGTCGTGTTTCAAAAAAGCTGTGTGATTAGATTAAACTATATATCAAGTCAATACTGCCAAATAAATGCCTTTGACATACATGCTACTTAATACATTGATTCAGTTTAGACACCATCTCTCATAAAATTCCAAAAATGCTCTTGTAAAAAGGATTCTTTAAGGCAAAGACGCAAAAATCTGTTTTAATCATAACCTTACCTTATTTAGGTATCCCTTACCTACCGGTACTACAAAGTTTAGAAAGTCTAGCGCTTCCATTTTCGCTCCGCACCTACTGCCGTGACGTTGGTAAGTCACTGGCAAGTCAGCCACGAATCACCTGCTTAACAAGATAGCGGTCATACCCCAATTGCGCCGACTTGCACAATTGAAAATTTTCCCCACTTCCCTCCGTACTCCATTGGAAAATGCTCAGCGATTTATGCCACGATGACGACGATTCCCCGGCTATGAAATCCATAAGCTTAGCGGTGCCCTTGCTGGGCAAGTTTGTAGGGTTTTCTTAGACGACTCTATTAAAATTATTCTAATGATCCAAATAGGGTTGCCTAATCTTTTTGTTGCCAAAGATGCAGACGATTGAGTGCCATTTGAGCATACAAAATCCGCTCATGCTCTGATTGCTCTTTAGAGATCTCTCCGGCGATACTCACGCATAGTCCTCATCCACCTAAAGTATCCCATCACCTTCTTAAAACTGGACCTGCTTAGCATAAGGTGCCATGTCGAACCATTAGTTGCTACCTACCGGCGACCCCTCTTCGGCGGGTCAGTAGGAACCTCGCTGCATTCTGCGTTCGCCCTATCAACAGCTTGGCTATCAAATCTACGACCAGTAAGTTTAAAGCTCTGATTAGCACTCGTTGCGGCAGCAGCTCTCTCGTCGTGCCTCAGCGCGTTGTGAAAGTCAATCGGCGACCGGTACTAAGGTCCAAATTAGATTCGAAGGGGCAGCGTCTGCCGGGCCGGCTACGTGCCGACTAGAATGCAAGCTGTGGTTGTTTTATTGCCCTGCTATGGACCGATAATAATAACAATACACTTGATTATTATTATTCTTATTATTATCGGCTCGTAGCAGGGCAATAAAACAATCACAGCTTGCATTCTAGTCGGCACGTAGCCGGCCCGGCAGACGCCGATAGCGTTAATGGCCGCTGGTTTATGGATTATGTCGGCTTACTGGGAAAAGGTTTTGCGTGATGAGTTACAGCATGGACCGGAGGATGCACGTGAGAAACTGGACAGAGGGTGTGTGATGTAGCGCTGCGAGCGTTAGCGGAATACACGAGTATTAAAGCCCCCTCAATGTCTGCGTTTTGTCGTTGTGTACAGGCGCGTGCTTGGCGTTAGAGCGTCAGCTTACCCAAGCTACTTAATCGGCGTCGCGAAGTTATTGGACAGCTTCTTAAATTTTGCCTACTAAATGTCCGCTCGCTAAAAACCAACGGGTTACTTATCCAAGATCAGGCTGTCCAGGAAAGTTAGTTGCATTTCTGCTTACCGAATCGTAGATGACGCCCTGTTCACTTAGCTGTATATCTGAGACCACCTCGCCCGGATTCTCATTCTTTCAGTCCATGCATTTTGACAAGATAGGTGGCGGGGTTTGCAATTGTTTTTCTTGAATCATTTGGCTATAAGGCGTGCGGTTTTTCGCCCGGGCCATCGTTGAATCAGTTGCAATCAGGTCCTCATCAAAGACAGTGCTTCTCACTGTTGTGATATACCAACCTCCTTCTGGCTAGCTAAACTTGCTTATTGAGGAGTTTTTTAAGTTCCTCGCTAAAATATTTGTGTATGATAGGCCGTTACTGATTGTTGGAGACTTTAATAATCACGTCGACTAACCTAGCAACAGCCAGGTCTGCTCATTCCTTGACTGTCTGAATAATTTTGGTTTGGTCTACCACGTTAATCGTACTACTCACGTCAGGTGGCCACATTCCAAATCTCGTTATCACTAAGGATGTCTGCCCCACTGACCTTGTTGTATGCCAACTGACTCTCTTGTATCATTGCTCACTCTCGTTAACTGTTCCTGCTCCGTTGTACATACAGAGTAATGTCGAGTTTTTCCAGCTAAGTAACTTAAGAAGCATTGATCAAGACACAGTTTTGAAATTGGCATGTGAGGCAGGTCTTCTTGATCAGCACCCAGACTCGACCGACAGCCTCGATACCCTCACTGATGCAGTGAACATGACACTTAGGAGTGCTCTTAACAAGCATGCTCCAGTAAATTCTGTCCGTGTACAGAGTGGTGGAGATTCCTTCCAATATATGAAAAAACTTCAAAAGATACGTCGTGTTATGCGCAGGCTTGAACGTCGTTTTTAGAAGTCTTGATCTGATAAAAATCTAGTCAATTTCAAGAATTCCTTCGAGCCTACACCATGAAGCTTAAAAACCCAGGTGTTCTTTTTTATTCAAAAACTGATTTCCTGCCAGTCAAACCCAAAACAGATTTATAAGACGGTAAACAATTTGCTGGCCAATGCTGAGAGGTCTCACTCCCCAGATAATTACGGTTCGGCCAAAAATTGTTCAGCCTTCTTTACTAAAAGAAGACAGTGCACATTCGTGCCTCCATAAAGCCACCTTCAACTAAGTCAGTTGATTAATCGCAACCTGTGACCTTCCTTAAAAGATTTTCTGAGGTTTCTACCTGCGATGTGGCTACCTTTAAAAGGTCTAGTAAAAAGAGCTCGTCTCCTGAAGACCCTATACCGTCATCTCTGCGGTCTTCGCTGGCAGATCAACTTAACCCAGCCATAACCGAGATTCTTAATGCTTCTTTGGAAAAAGGGGTCGTACCCAAGTCCTTCATATTGGCCATAGTTAGATTGAGTTCTCTAAGGGCACTTTATCATGTGCATCCTTATTACTTTTATTTTTAATACTAAGCAATGTGTAGTGAAAAGTCTCGTGGTCTTGTCCAAGCGAATAAATGAATCGCATACTCAAAATATGTATATCTCCAATGACGTTTTTTTTAATTTTGCTTTGTACGTGCAGCCCATTTTGTTATTCACACTTAATTTACATTCAAGCTGAAACTCTGGTAACTTCTCTAAACATCGATTACAAATATCAAAAAATTGATAACAAAAATCGCATTGGGTTTTCCGCTCTCCAAATTTTGGGTATTTCTTTTTTCTGCGTTTTTATCTGAACGCTAGAAAAGAATGGCAAGCAAAAGACTTTCCCCTTCGTCGCGACGCTCCCTTTTGCCTTTTAGATATAATTTCTGATGGCGCTTGACGATGAATTTGGAAAAGCTATCAAGCTGCCATGAGTCAGCGAGCAAACAGCAATACAACCGTGCGTCAGCTCACCAGCAGCTGCATCTAACCGCGCTTGCGTCATCCCACCAGTGACATCGAGTCAATACTGTCATACACCGCTATGACAGCGTTCGCGTAGCGACATCTGCCACAGGCAGCTGCTTGCTACAGCTGTGGCTGCTAGGTCGCACAGACTCCGCCGCTCTTCGATGTGGCTTGCGAGTAGGCTTCGCCGCTCCTTGATTGACGCAACATGATGGAAGTCGAGCCGGAAGCGGGGAGCAGAACGGAGGCTGAGAGAGGTAAGGAGGGTGGTGCTTCCTAGCTCCGTTGAGAGAGAGAGAGAGAGAGAGAGAGAGAGAGAGAGAGAGAGAGAGAGAGAGAGAGAGAGAGAGAGTATAAACTGGTGGCGGCGATCTTCGGTGGACGTTCTGTGAGGCGCGCGACCACAGCTACGACACGCAAAAAAAGAGGGAAAAAAGCCACTGCCGCCGTAACTTCCCTTACTTAACGTAAAAAGACTAGCGACCTCTAGCGATCAATGCGTCGCTCTTTAAGCGCCTCTTCCTAGTCTTGCGGCTTTCGCAAATTTTGGAAATACTCTCGTCCTCGGAGATCTATCCCAGGAGCCACGATGCATACATATTGCTAATGCCCATGGACTCGTTCGTCGTTGTCACGTCACATCAGCTGAAAGTTTAACTAGTCGTCGGGTAAGAAATAGGCCGGTAAGAATTCAAAATTTCTGCCGTAAAATTGTATATTTTACGTTAGCTCCCCATTATTAAATGCAAGCATTGTACGTGGTCCTTCTACTTCCTACATCAGAAGCTTTTATCTAGAGCTAAAATACTAAGAATCGTCCTCAGGTTTTAAGCAGATTTCGTAACTGCCGCCTACTATATAACTAACAAGCGTTAAAAAGTGGCTGACGCTGCAGAATTTTCTATAGCCCTTCACAAGATTGACTTAGACTTGTTCGCTCTACGTGACCGAACAATATACCGCAATGCGTAAAAAACATTAGTTGATTTGACACTCTAATTTGAATTGCCAACTCTGCGAGCAAGACAAAGTAATAATAATAATAATATATTTTTACAGCACCTACGGAGAACTGAATCGCTTTTTAGGCACTTTACATGGGCTGCATATAAAGCATTACATAAGGTTTGGTTGTAACATCCGCAAGCAGCAGGCATAGTGTAAGCAGGTACGTACACAAGAAGGACAAATCCCAAATACCCACCAAATGCTGTAATAAAAAGGTGCGCTTTAATTACACCCCATCAAGTAACATGTAGTACAAGATCATGCGACCGCATTCCTTATCTATGCTGATCCAAGTTCGGCTTCAGCGATGCAGCAGCGTCAAACTTCCAAAGCCACGATGAATATTAGCCCGAAACAGCTGACGATATAACGGGAGCGTTCACCCGCATTGCTAGATAAACCCACGGAAATAGTAGTTATATGAGCATGCTCGAAGACAGTTCAGCGGCATTCCATTAAACTAATATGACTGAGAAATGTTTAAAACAGTTAAATAAATTGCTCTCGTAGAAAGAATCGCGGACAATAAGGGAAATTACAATACATAACCTTTTAAAACTGTATTTGCAAAAATACTTCAAAAACCTCTGCTTTGGAATTAATGAAATGACCGAGCTACAAATTATCAAAACTCTAGTATCATGATACATAATTATTTTAGGCACATATTACAAGGAAATCTACTATATTTAGTCTTGACCATTTGTTAGTGTGCTAGCTCAAGTTCGATTGAAAACCTTTGTGGCGCATCTGATCTCGAGCATAGAAGCTGAAGATGCGTCTTTTTCACATGCACCTAACGGATCTGGAAACTATATTGAGGACGATTATAAGCTTTTGTCTATAACTCTCTTTATTCCGTAGGTTTACTTCAGTTTTTGCTTTGCCGCTAATGTGCAGCTCTTAACCAAATGATTGTTGGCACACTTAAAAGTAGCGTGAGGTAAGTTAAGGCTGAAGGTGACGCCACTGTTAACCATGAATGTATCTCACTTAGGTTATACAAGTAATGCTTATATCTACCTCAGTTTTTACTAGTCATTCCAATACATTGTACACAAATATTTATTGAAGTTACGTGTCGTGATGATCATGCGAAGCTGCTGCGAAAGTATCTGTATCTGCTGTCCGAATTCAGATCGTCTTGCAGCGTATTCACTCTTTTGGATTCTGTTGTAATAAAAATAATAATAATAATTACAGATAAGATAGATAGTTTTTAAAGCTCTCCAAGAGTACTAAATCTCTATCCAGGCACTTTGAAACTCGCCGCAAAGAACTCAATTGACCAAGCGTTATCGATGTACATGGTATTATGCATAGACAAGCATGCAGGCTCGCACACACGAGTTCAATGCTTAGGCCCTCACCTAACAGTAAACAATAGGACATTCAGGGCCACCCAGGGTTAGAGGAACTCCTAGTTAGTAAAATGTACTGAGTCACGCGCAGGTAAGCATGCACAGCACGCTGGAACAACAATTACAGGCTCGGAGGAGCGAAGAAAAAACTGGGCGGAGCAGATGTGCGGTGAGCCGCGATGGCACACTAGGTAAGGCGGTTGCTTTTTACGACCTCGGTCCCGAGGTCATGGGTTCGAATCCTGCGGTGAGCGATCATGTATCGCTGCTGCAGGCGGTGGTGTTCTTCTGTCGCTATACAAAAAGAGGCTGTTAAATCAGCTGGCTTATTTATTATTATATATGATGGGCTTTGGCAGACCCGACGAGAGAATATGGAGCATTTTCACCCCCCCCCCTTAAAGCGAGGCAGCGACCTGGGCTACCCCCTATTCTTAAGTCCCTCCCCGACCATCACCAACGATTAAATTATGTTTTGATTCCACTAGACGAGCGACCGCCGAATTCTTGTTGAATAAACCTTGTGATTTTTCGTTATAATCTGTCATTACTTGTGGTTATAGCCCTGCTTACGTGGAAGTCTTTTGGGTCTTGACCCTTACCTAAAAAGCTTACAGATCTTGCCCTCTAGATGAAAGTCCTAGCTCTACCATTGCAGATGCGTATATGCTGACGTCATTAGATCCAAAGATACTATAATGTAAGGATGGAGTC
Source organism: Cristatella mucedo (assembly GCA_009760855.2). Taxonomy (NCBI): domain Eukaryota; kingdom Metazoa; phylum Bryozoa; class Phylactolaemata; family Cristatellidae; genus Cristatella; species Cristatella mucedo. The sequence continues at coordinate 5,650,755 of WPIO01000012.1, forward strand.
ATATTTTATACTAATCAGTATTATAATCCTTTATTTTATCTTAGCTGATTTAACAGCCTCATTTTTATAGCGGAAGTAGAGCCTTACGGCTATCTTCACCGCTTGCAATTGGCAATACAGAGCCGCTATGCAGAAGCAATAACCATCCGGCGAGTCACCCGACTTGCCCAATTCTCCGCAGCATCGTCGGCATCAAAATGCTGGCTTTTACAAACAATATTGTAACCTTAACATCAATCTATAGCGTTTAAAAATTACACCAGTACTGTAACAAAAATTGCAAACTGCACTTCACATTTAGAAGAGTGCATTGAGGCTTGTCAACCGACTTGAACTCAGACCGAGCGACAATCAAGTTGAATCGCTATAATAGCTTGACCCAGGCGTGTGACAAAAAATAGACACGGATTTGACAATTACTTTCTCAATATCTTGTAATGCAATTAAATACCTTGCCTCGGAATCGGCTGTTCTGGTGTAGATGCTGCCAAGTAGGAGCTAAAAATAGGGCGGTTCGTTAGGCTTGCCAGTAAACTTTCTTAAATATAATGGTGATAAAACCAACTTAACAGTTATGGGCTAACTTAGTGTGACTCAAAAATTGAAAAGCTTAACGCTCAAAATAGGCTCCATCAGCATATCTCGTATTGCATCTGAACAAAATTTAAGTGTACGACTTTGAAAGTGACCTTCCACTAGACGACCACATCAGCTCTGCAGTCAAGTCTGTCAACTTTTAGCTATATAACATTGTTCAAATGCGGCCATGCTTTGACAGGGGCGCTACATCCAAATTCGTGAACGTATTTCTAACATCCCCTCTAGACTTCTGTAACTCACTGCTTGCTGTTCTATCTACGTCTACCTGTACAGTTGTGCGCTTACAGTTGGTGCAAAACTCTACACCAATTCTTATCTGACGTGAGCGTCGCCGTTGCCACATCACACCACTTCTCACCGATCTGCAGTGGTTGGCTTTAAATCAAGCAGTGCTTCGACTTCAAGGTTCATCACTCACTTTTAGAGCCATCCATTCTCTGGCAAAAGCCTACCTATCAGAATTACTCTCCCATCACGCTAGGCATCCGCCTCTCTTACTCAAATCGTTTAGCTATCACTCGTACGAACTCAAATCCTGTGGAAACCATGCCTCTATTTCGTATGCTCCCAAAGCCTGAAAATCCCTCCCGACTGACGTCACGATATTTCACCCCCCCCCCCGATTCGATGACATTTAAAAGAAGCTTAAAACGTGCCAGTTTATCACAGCATTTCGTTTTTTTTTCTTTGTGATTCACTTTCTGTGTGCTTCTGCGTGCTGACACTGTGCATGCTACCAACTTACCATAGTTTACTTATTGACACTGTATCTCCGTCTGTAATTCCACAAAGGCCATGTGGGCATTACGCAGGAGAGTTTTTTAGAGCGAACTCACAGCCTAAGCGGATTTTAGTAAGAATTTGGTAGCCAACAAACTTCATCTCACGAACAGAGAGAAAGTGGGAAGTATTGCAGTGTCAGGAGAGCAGTTGAGGTAATGAGTAGCATAGAATTAGCACCTCAGGAGCGCTGGAAATGATGTACCGTAGTCGTCAATAGGGGAGTATTTGTCGTTGCGTAAGAATCTTAGAAGCGAGTTCCACAGTCTAGGACCTACAGAGCTAAAGCTTCTGTCGCCGACGGTCTTTAAGCGGAGGAATGGAACAGCTAATTTATTGTCCATACAGGACCTGAGGGCACGAGAAGGCTTCAGCAGTTCAGCTAGGTATGGAGGAACCAAGTCGTGGCCGGCATTGTGGGTCAGCATAAGAACTTTGCTCTATATCCGTTGATCAACCGGCAGCCATCCTAGCTCATTTAGCAAAGGAGACACGTGGTCAAATCTCTGGGATTTGCAAACTAGCCTAGTAGCCATAACGATAGGCATCTGCAGTGGCCTAGTTGCTTTTTTTGGAAGCCCAGCCAAAAGGAAATTACAATAATCAAGCCGAGACACAACTGAGGAGCTAGTTAAATATTTTGCAAGCCATCGTGAAAGGCAGCTCCTAATCTTAGATAGGGATCGAACGGTATTGCTAGCTGTAGAAGCAGTCTTCTGAATGGGATCGGACGTGATTGCCAGCTATAGAAGCATTCTTCTGAATGAAGCCTTTAAAATTTAGGCAGACGTCGAAAACGAAACCTAAATATTGAGCATGGGGTGGTGATCGCACAACTGCATCACCTATTAGAAGAGCAAAGTTTTTAATCCAGCCACACGCTTTGGGTGTCCTATGAGCAACAGTTCAGTTTTATCGCCGTTTAGTTTTAAGATATTTTCCCGTACATCCAGGATCGAATGTTGGCAAGGCAAGCATTCAGTTTATCAGTCGCTGCAGCAGATCCCGACGGTTTGAATGACAAATACAGCTGAGCATCGTCAACATAAAAGCAATATCCTATTCCATGGGCCTGAATCGCTTTTTCCAGAGGTTGAGTATAAATGAAGAACAGCAAGTGACCGAGAACGGACCCTTGAGAGACTCCACAGGTGACTGGTCTGATGGATGAGACCTGGCCCCACACACGACACGGATTGAACACGATCAGAACAATCAATCAACATTATCAGAACGATCAGACAAGTACGATTTAAACCACGCCAATGCCTCGTTTGCCAGACCGATCGTTGTTCTAAATTGTTCAAGTAGAATATCGTGATCAATGTTGTCGAATGCAGCTGATAGATCTAGCAGCCCGCGGAGCTAGTCGCGTCCTTTCCGGATGTTTTGAATAAATAAATAAATACCAGCTGATTTAAAAGCCTCTTTTGTATAGCGATATAAGAGCCTTTACGGGTGTCACCACCGCTTGCAGCGGCGATAAAGTATCGCCCACTGCAGGATTCGAACCCACGGCCTCGGGACCAAGGCCGTAAAAAGCAACCGCCTTACCTAGTGTGCCATCACGGCTCACCAGAGGTTCGCAGAATTCGTCTCTAGGTCAGCAGCAGCCAATGCATGTAGTTTAAATTAAGGACAGCGACGGCTTAATAATAATAATTATCATTATAATAATACAATGATATAGTGCCCTCAGGGAACTCGATCTCTTTCTAGGCACTTCAAATTTTCTGCAAAGAAGAAGGCGCAGCAGCTTAAAGCAACGGCGCCCGCGCGTGCATTTCGTGCTGGCGTTCCATTGTTGGAGTCGCTGACGAAACCGTTGCTCAAACCAAGCTATTTCCCGGCGCTCTCCATCTGCTCGGCGGCAGCGCCTGTCTGGCTGGCTGAATCGACGCCGTACGACGGACGAGCCGCGTCGCAGGGGGGAAGAGCAGGTGGGCTGCCCGCGGGCGCTCGACTCACCCCATGCTACTCCGCGCCCGAGGCCGGCCGTCGGGTGAGAAACTGAACGGCGAAGTCAGTCCGCGCTCGCGCCGCCGACCAACTAGCGGCGCGAGCTCGCGCCTCGCGAGAGCCGACGTTCATTCGGCTCCGTACGACGTAGGCAGCCGCCGCCGCACTGCGGCGCAGGCGGACGCAGTGTGCAGTCAACAGCGGCTGGCGCCGCACGCTCGCCCCCGGGCGCGCCTCGGCAGCGCGCGCCATGACGGAGAATCGCAGGGCTGGCTGCTGGCTTCGGTCGTCCGTAGCTTCGAGCGAACGCCCATCCTAAGCGAGCAACTGTAAATGTCACGGGCGACGCGGCCGGCCGCACGCACCACCACAGGTACGTTACGGCCCCGGTGGCGCTCAGCGGGCCGCGTGCGCCGGGCTACCGCCGGCCTTAGCGCGGCGTCTGAGAATCTTCCTCGAGTGCCTCGGCGACGCCGGGCGTCCCTTCCGTCCTTTAAGTAACTCTTGGCACGTCTATGCTCCAATCTACACATAAAAAACTGCACACCAGCTATAGCCGCATTTCGCGTTCATATTTCTGTGACGTTCACCTCCTCCTTTCCCAGCGTTCGTCCCGTTCTTCGACCATTATCGAAGATTCGACGTTATCGAAGACATGTCGGTCGCTATTAACTATTTTCACAGCTCCTCCTGTGCTCGATTTACGAGCACAGCCGACTCGTGCAATAACATTTACGGATAATCCGTGTCGACCTACTTAGTAGGTGCATGCAATGTACCCTGTATTGCCATGCTTTATTCGACGCCATTCCAATTGAAGCAAGCGACATCAGTAGCAGACGGCGATCATGTCAACACTGAGTAGCTACTCGCCATTAGGGCCTCGGTCCGCTGTCCTGTACATGAGCCCGTTACCACGCGGACACTGACTATCACGCACTGACTACCTATAAAAAATCTATCAATAATAATAATGATAATACGTCTATCTATAATGCCGTCGTGCAGATTCCTCGGATTAACTTAGCTTGTTCAGATAGAGCTACTTTAGACGAGAAACCAACTATCTGACATCCGACACCGAAATTCCATCTCGAGTATTGTGGGAGTACGATTTGAAGCTGCATTGGCTCCTGGCTATGCGAACGAGCCGGTGGAGGGGCACACTGCCCGGCTCTGGACTCAGAGAGAAGTGGGCAAGCGCAGGAAGTAGCAGCAGAAGAAGCACCACGCAGTCAATGTAAAATGACTTAGTTTACCAGGTCATGAGCGTTAAATTCTTGCATTCTATGACGTTCTAGTGGCAATAAATTGGAGACCCGCGTAAGACTGCTAACAGTACGGACAACACGGAACTGTTCGAACAGTACGTACCAAATAGTAGCGGTCAAGGACGGATTGAAAATGGAGTTAAAGAAGCGACAGCTGGAGAACGGACTGCGTTGCTGCTTTAAGCAACGTTTCGAAAATGAGCTCCGCAATGAGGCGCCCCAAGGGGAACTCACCAATTGTCTTTTAAACGTAGCCAACTCAGTCTACATAACGCACTGTACTCTGAGAGCCCGATGTCATCCAATAGAGACAGGCACCGGTGGTATGGTTACGCCGGATCATATGCAATCATAAAGTCATATGCAATCAAAAAAGGAGCTTCTCGAGCAGGATTTCTTTCGTTGCTCCTTGGCATGCAGTGGATTGCGGTGGAATGCGGGAGAATGCGGTGGGTTTCGGTATTGGCCTGGGCCACTGCAATCTTATTTCAGTGGATTTCGTTAGAACGCGTGAGAAATATTTTCTGGGTACATTGTGCGTGTAGCGTAGTTTGATATTCCAGACTTTTTGGAGTTGTTCGCAGCAGATTTGGGGTGGATTTGACGAGAACTAGAATGGATTTAGGTGGATTGCGGTACAGGCATCCGGCGTCAAAGCTCATTTGCATAAATGCGCGTGAGCGAAGCGACATGAAATTTTGTGGACAGATAAATTCGAACGTGTACTACAATATCAGCACAAAATTTGAGCTCGGCAAAGCTTACGTCTGGTCGTTGCTAGCCTAATTTGAGTGGAATGTGGTGGATTGCGGGGGGGGGGGGGATTGAGGTAATTCGTCGAACCGACGTGGCGTGGACACAGGCCAGAAACCCACTGGTGAACAGAAGGTGGATTCACCATCAGGGTCGGCCGGTGCACAGCTGCGGTCCGCCTCGGATGAATCATCGGGGTCGGCCAGTGCACAGCCGGGCTAGAGAAGGGGGGAGTCGAGTGGGTGAAAGGGGCGAAGGGAGTCGTGCTAGCATCCCTCTGCTCCGTGGGTCGTGTAATATATTGTTGGTGTTGGTCATCGGCTGGCTCTCTGAGTGCTTGAACCAAACAACACTACACTAAAGCAAAATTATAAACACTTAGCGATGAGGAGGCTAATGTAAATAGCACGCGATCTTACTTTGCTGGGGCTGTAGATGGTGCTTTGCGATAGCGACCCTGAATCGTGATATTAGACCACAATTTATTAGACTGTGGTTACCCGATTATCTTCAGTTATCTTCAGCATAATAATACCTTCTTTGTGAATTCTACTCGTATGATTCGTTTACCCGCAAAGAAAATTCATCTCTGCGAATGTGCATGGATGTGTTTCTAAACGTTACGTAATGCCTGCTTGTGGAGCTACATGACCTCATTTGTGGCATTTTCATCGCAGAAAACGACTGCATTTTGGCTGTGTAGGTGACTTTTCTTAAATTGGAGCGCTTAAAAGCCATGCCGATTACCAATTCACTACTGTCCCCGTAAACCGAGACGCGCGCATCCGCGGCTCGATTAAAGCATGCGCTTTCACCGCATCGATTCACTGTGCAGCTACTCTCCTACCACATTCTCTGGTGCTCTGTCCTTTGCATAGCATTTCCGTCTACTGTTGCCGCTGGCAGCGCCGAAGGTGACGCGTCGACAGCCTGGTGGGTGTACGTACTGGCCACCGTTGGCAGCCTGGTGGTGGTCGGAGGATGCTGCGGCATCTTCGTCTACAGCCAGCGTCGCAAGATGGCGATACTGAGGGAAAGAATAGCGCAGAAGAAAGCCATGACTTCGGCAAAAAGCAAAACCTCCGCCGCAATTGCTGACGACGCCGACAAGGAGGATCGGCGTGGCCGTGGCAGCAGCACCGAGACGCCAGCGCCCGGTGACGTCAAGAGAGCTCGCCGGTCCACGCGGAGCCCCATCGGCAGCTTGCGTCGGCGCCGGAACACGAGTGACTCGCTCGCGTCGCGGTCCAGCTCTCCGCGTGTGCGCGCGCACCTGTCGCCCGACGCACGGCTCAGCCGCCGAGAGCGCTGGGCGCGCCACTCCGGCAGGCTGAGGCCGAGCCGCCGCGAGCGGGCCAAATCCGCCTCGTCGCAGCGGCCTTCGCTAGCGACCAAGATCGGTCAGCGGCGGCCTCGAGCGCAGAGCGTACTCTGACTCATGGCCGCCAACGTGAAACCGGCTCCACCCCCTGCCGCCGCCGCCGTTCGCTTACCCACACATCCGGCTCTTGGCTCGCGTGTCTGAAGGAGACGTGCTGTGGGGGCTCAGCTCTTGAATGACGGCGGCCGATGTACGGACGTTGCCGAGCCGCCGACGCTGGTTGAACTGGACTAGTACGAAAGTACCTTATTCAAAATCGGGCAAGCGAGCTGGATGTTGACGCGCCGCTCTTTTTTATGCGCCTCTTTTTTATATCCGTTGCTCGCCGGACGAGCAGCCTATTTTGCCTGTATGCTGCCTAGCCGGCTCGAGGAAGTCACGAAGCGGCGGCGGCATCAAAACTGCCGATCGAACGGGTGCGTAGATCTAGGTGGTTTCTCTCTGCCGTTTATCAAACTGTCAAGCCTAAGAAAAGGTTAGCTGATTCAACCAACAGTCTCGTTTGTATAGCAGCAGAAGAGCGTTGGAGGCTACCACGGCCGCACTCAGTGGGCAAGGATTGCCCGCTGCAGCGCTCGAGCCCACGTGACCTGGGTTGCTAAGTGCGAGCGCCTTACCTCCTGGCCCTAAGCAAAGCAGGACCGACAGTAGCAAGACGCTCGGGTGTGCACAGTGCGATCGGAAGCCCCGGCGGCTTTCGTATCGCGACTTGAAAGAAGGCAGAGCACGTCGTGATGACTTCGGCCAATCACTGAGATCGAGCTCTTTGATGCCGGAGACGCCCTAGGATCGTGTCGCTCGGTCGGTCGATGCGATTGCCCACGCTGACCTCTGGGCGTGAGTGCATTCAAGCTAAGTTGAAGCCTTTAAGTGAAGGCTTTAAGATGACCACTCGGGCGCTGATTTCTCTCCGCTCACTCACCGCAGACGCCGCTAAAGGCTTTGCTTGCAGCCAAGTGGCCAAGGTGATGAAGTTGAATGTTGCCGATTTTGGCGACCGAGCTTGGCCTCCGTTGGGCCAGCATACCTAAGCCCCGGGCAATATCTATGTAGATTTAACCTTATAAAGACGGCGAAGTAGTAGTTCGAATCGCATCATTTCACTGTCAAACTTCACCGGTCTTGCAATGCGAATCGTGTACTGGAGATTGGGGATGCTCGAACGACGTTACTCAATCAGATCATGCGGTCGACGCACTACACCCAGTCTATCAGATTAGATACCACCCCTAGCGAAAATAATGGATGGAAGCCAAAATGGTGAGAAGTAATGGCTAAAATGTAAGGTTGTCATAAGCAATTTTTTGTGAGTCGGATAGTAAAGTTCGGTCGAATCCACTCGTTTTTGCATAAGTTTGGCGGCTTTCCATGTAAACAAGGCAACAGGAGAAGCTAATTCAGGCCATTTGCATATGGCTAATACTGCCTTGCAGTCATTTTGTCCTGTGTGCTGCTCGCTTTCTTTAAGCTAACCAGTGATAAACTCGAACTGCTTCTCGTAGCATATCAAACACTAGGCTGGAATACGTGGCTTTGCACTCATAATTAATGGTGGTTCGGTAGTGCGACCTTCATTTAGAGGTCCTTGTAATTGAAACTTGCATTTGAAAGATCGCCTCCCCAACTAGTCCTTACGTTTGATGTAAAACCAGTATTAGGAGCTAGAAATTCGCTTGCTAAATATGTTACTGCGTTCTTTCATTTCTTCTAGGCCGGCATACCACAACTCACTACTGGCAGGATGTCAACGATCCCTCTCCAGTTGGCTGCGGTTATGCTCAATAGGTTGGCTTTTTAATCCAGGAAATATATGCATTCCATTTTCTGCAGAAATTGTGATAGCAAGTGCTTCCTTTCCTAAAAGTAAGAGCTATATCGATCAACGTATGTAGGTAGAACACTAGTTCTTACTCTGACCAACACGGTCCAACAAGGCTTGATTCCTTCATACCAATCGGAACTGCTGTATCCGTGTAAACTTCTGCTACCCTAAAGTCCTTTCGAAAAATAAATATGGTTTACTTGCAGATAAAGACTGCTGCGACCAAAAGTTTTATCTCTTGAATCCCAGATTGTGAAACTCACTTCTACAATGCATTCCTGGTGTCATTTTCCTGCTACCGGCCCAGGACAATTATTTCCAGCCGTCTTGAAATGCTCTTGTCATGCTACTTACTCCCGAGTCAGTCCTGGCTCAACCAGGCTTCTCACTTTTCTTTCGTTGCGTTAGATGAGATTTACTGGCAAGCCTTCGAGTTCGCTACAGAAAACTCCACTGAAACATCCGCTTACTATTGGCCTTTTGGGAAGACGCAGATATCAACACATTATAGCCCCTTAGTAGTAAGAGGACGTATGTTAAGTCAGCGATAAATAACAGAACTCTCAAAAAAAAATGTATTTACAGTATGTGTCTTCGTACCTAAAATAATTCAGCATAGGAAGCAGGAAAAACTTATAGGTTAGAGTAGGTGCAGAGAAAACTCGCATTACTTAAATATACAAATGTGCCCACAAACGCAGACCTTCGTGTTGGCAGTGAACCACTGCTTAGTGGAAATTGCTGGCCTGGCACTCGTCACTGATAGCTAGCACTATTCATTATTGGGTAGCTTTCACCTGACTGAGCAGAACCGGGCGACCGCCAGGTCAGCTGCATCGGTGTGTGGGCTGGCGAAGAGGATTATAGAAGAGGGTTATAACGGGCTGGCTTCAGCCGACCGCCACCAGTCTCGTGAAAGCCACTGCGAATCTGCTGCTCGAGGCTTAGTTATTTAATTCTGCAAAAAATTGTGTTCAGAGTGTATCAGCCAAATTTCGCGACATTACACTCGTGCATTCTCGAGAAAACGGGACTGCTGGGTCAGCCTTTCCGAAAGCCAGCACCGCCATTCTGCAGGGCTTAATATAGATCACTGTAAAATCGCATTATACGGATCCTTGAAGCTAATGCCTCCACCATACCAACGGTATTTGACCACGACTTAGCACTTGTACTACCCAGTGCGTTTGTACACATGACGAGGCAAACACATGTTAAGCTAATTCAGGCAGTGTATTCATGACTGTACAAAAAGACTTAAGGCCTTACAGTGAAAGACGAGCCTTATCAACAACAAAACACAAAGAAATTAGAGGCTAGACATATAGCATATGTTTCTTTCCACATATTAACCTACAACTTAAGCCAGGGCATCAGCAGCACTCGATACAACTGGATCCTCATAACCATACAACAGAACTTCAATTACACATGCAGCCTTTTGTAGGTCAGCACATACACGTAGACATCTGGGTTACATCGCTGTTCCCACGGTACTCGACGAAACAGCTGACCGACCAATCATGTTTGGCTTCTATCTTTTATAAACAGTCAAGTCAACGTATCTCGAATATAACTCAATCGAGATCCATTTCAGGCTTGCTTGCACTTGCCGGGCTTGCATCAGGAGCCTCGGCTGCTGTATTGGACTTCTCGGCGTTAGCAGCACCTGCCTCTGGTGCTGGCTGGGTACCAGAAGTCTTCTCTTCCTTCGGGGGCTCAACTTTCGGCCTAGGTCTGTTTAGGATCGGGTTCACTGTTTTTTCAAGAACCTATAAAGACAGCATAAGTGTTGGCAAGCAGCTATAATAGGAGAGCCCTGGGCAAAAATTCAACCATTTATAATATAACTGAGTACATTTATTAAAGCCGGGCAGGATGAGCTTGCCCATACTTCTCCGGCTTAAGAACATTGAACATACGACTTTTTTGAGAGCAAAGATGTCGCCTGATCAAAGCTACAGTTAGCTGATTTAACAGCCTCATTTATACATCGGCAGAAGAGCCTTTACGGCTATCACTGCCGATTGAAGTGGGCAATGAAAGATTCGCCCACGGCAAGACTCAAACCCACGGCCTAGGTCGTAAAGAAACCAACACCTTAACCCTGAGCTCAAACCCACGGCAAAAAAATGTAAGCCGATTTAACGGCTTCATTTGTATAGCGACAGAAGGGCCTTACGGGCTATCAAAACGGCCTCCAGTTGGCAATAAATGATCACTCACCCACTGCAGGACTAAGTGCACTATAAGCATCACAGTTTAAAGTTCAGTTGTACTATCCAATCGGCCATTATCCAATACGAAGCTGTTGACTCAAAGCCAAAAAAAGCCTCAAACATTAACAATATGTTAAGGCCCTAGGTAAAAACCTACTTCACACCACGGCTTAGCAACACTTAGCATTAGGCATCAATCGTACGGTGCTCCAGGCAGGAACAAGCACCAACCTTGAAAGTATTCAGTAACTCATTGCAAGGGCCCGCTTACGTCTGGTCTTAGTTGATTTATAAAAAAATCACATGAAACAGCTACATTACATTTTTATTCCAATATAACCAGTTTGACAACAAGCTATTCTTAAGAAACTTGACCGTTAAGCACAAAGGAGGATCGGATTCTGAATACAGCTTAAATTTATATATCCTTGTCGGTGGTAGGTAGCTCTGCTGCACAAATTCCTTAGATGGGGAACACGGGGTCAAGTTGCTAGTACATAAAAGTATTGATGATTCCAAGTGTCCTCGGCTCCCAGTGCCCTACTATGTGCAGTGCTAAATAAATTGGTTGACTAAAATGTACAAAATAACAATAATGTGCACAGTAGAGGAAACACGGCTATTGGTTATTCCCTTAAGTGGCAGAAAAAAGACAACACATTCCGTGATAAGATTAGTCAAAGGCAAAGAACTACAAGGGTGTAACAAGTCATTGAGTAGTTTCATGCCAAAACACTTACAGTTTTCTCCAAAAGGATCTGTGATGCTAATACAGGGGGGTTCTCGTATGGCTTCAGTGCAATGCAGTGATTCATTTGTAGATCGTACCAGGCCCTCTTTTCTTGCAAGGCCTTGATGACCCTATCCTTGTCTTCTTTCGACAGATGGCTATACTGCTCATCCTGAACAGAAATCATTGCATACAGTAACGTAAAGGACAACAGTAAATGCAAGGAGTATCCTGATAGCTACTCCCTTTCTAGTTCAGATAGACTAGAAAGGAACTAATGATTTATAAATGTACAATTGCAGCAGCACTAACACAAAACTATATAAGACAGCTCACATAGGAGTAAGTGCTGGGAGGAAAAGGTATGTTGTGAGCTTACCCCCTGGTTGAACTTGTCGACTGCTTTCTGAACGTGCATGGTTAGCTGTGCAAACTGCTCAAATGCTCCGGGACGGATTTCGGCTTCCTTGAAGCGATCAGCAACAGGGGTGCCAATTTTCTGAAAGAGGTTGAATGACACTGCATGCAGCGCTGCACTTGTACAGTAGCAAATGGCAATGCAAGCATTCAAAATAGATAAAGACATGCAGAAAGAGATATAGCTAATGAAGATGAGGTTCCGGCATCCTTAACACAATGCTCTAATGAATTTGACTTGTTTCAATTCACTAGGGGCAAGTGACAAAACAATCCTCGTGACAACTCGTTGAGATTATCATTGTGGCAGCACAAGTATATATATATATATATATATATAACTATATACATATATACTGTATATATATACATGTATACTGTATATATATATATATATATATATACATATATACTGTATATATATATATATATATACTATATAATTATAATTATATATATTTAATTTATGTGTATAACGTCCTAAGAGAACTATAATATAATAATAATACACGATATGATAATAATAATATAGAACTATATATATATATATATATATATATATATATATATATATATATATATATATATATATATATATATATATATATATATATATATATATATATATCTTCGATCCTCGCTGACAGCGCCAGCCTTTACATATATAATTCATGTGTATAGCATCCTAAGACAACTTGATCTCTATTCAGGCGCTTCACATATGCCTCGGGTCTCAAAACGACCTTAGCCAGACCTTGGTCGGGGCGAGCACCTTAACCACTGGACCAGACCAGCTCTGCTTAACAGAACCAACCTTGACCCCGGACGAATTATCTATGTGGTAAGAACCAACCTTAAGATCAGCCAATTTTTCAATGTACACTTGCTTCTTTTCATCTTCACCCATTTCATAAAGCCATTCCTCGGTAGATGACAGTAAGGACGAGAAGGTTTCCTTGTCCTACAAACAGCCAACCACCACCGACGTTAACATCAGACCTTCTTAGACCATCATAGCAATAATCCAAACTGCGAATTGAATACCAACCGCCTCAGCAATGTAGGGTTCATACGGTCCGCCTTCCACTTTGCCTCGCATTTCATATATATATTCTTCGACTGAATTCTTTGCCGTAAGCCTGTCAGCTTCGTGCTTGTCATTTAAAATCAGCTTGAGCTGAAAACAACAGAAGGTGGCTAGTCAGGAGTCATGTTTCTTTTCGCCGCGAGCCACATAAAAAAAAACTTGACAAGCAAAGCTTTAGCAGCAAGGCTAGACACTCGGAATAACACATCACTGCCAGTCAATAATCAATGATGGCCAGCCTACCTCGGCCTCCAGCAGCTGATTAATTTCAGTCTTGGACAGCTCAGGTACAGAGCTAACTATATGCAGATCGATGGATCTCACTTTCTGCTTCTTCTCTTTGACAGCCGCAGAAGCCTCTGCTGTGTCCGCTTTTCCAGCAGCATTCTCTGATGATTCCGAAGCACCCTGGTCAGCAGAGGCATCACTTGTGCCGCTGGCTGACTGATCAGCTTTCGGTGAAGCTCCTTCGGCTCCCTCGGTCTGCATTGGCTGCGGGCAGCAAATTAGGGAGCAAATAAGGCTGTGAGCCGTAACAATGGGTAAGTGTGAGTCAGCTGCATGAGATGCCGATGGGAACAAATGGTGACCACAATGCACAGGGTTGTACATTGTCGGCACTTGCGTCAAAATGCTTTGTCGGTGTCCTTTGCGACGCCGTGCAATAAACTCGTCAGCAGACATGGCAGCCAACAGTACGCATGGGATGAAGTTGTAAAAGGAAGCAGTCGAAAAAATGACGTGATAATACCAAAAACGACTGCAGCAGTCTATATACATAAAAACGTATATCAATCAATACTAAAGAGGTAATACTACAAAAAGAAACATCGGTAGAATTCCACGTGGAGTGTCTATGCTCCTGCACGAGCAAAGTGCGCTGATGCTTGTCGGAGGGCTTTGATTGTCAGCCAAGTGCATGGACTGTACATCTAAGGCTTGCTGTGCTGACATTACATGTTGGGGCTTCTGTCTATATGAGTAATATAAAAAAAAGCCCTCACTTCTACTTTAGGCGCATTCTTGGCAACTTCATCAGCAGCTTTCGATGCATCATCTGTCTCCATCTTGTCGTCTTCCTTGCTTTCGACCTAAAACATTTTCTTAAACTGACCTGCTGAGTTCAGCAAGATTCCTGTGGCAAGCTAACTCGAAGCTTCACCACAGGTCTCGAATTAATGTCAATGCTGCATGCTAAGGGCAGCCATAGAACGTGTAAGCAAGAAACCACCAGGAACGAACACAAGCACACTTCGGGTTCACAAGAAATGCCCCCCCCAAACCAACATGAAAGTTCTCTGCTAATTATCTGGCATGAGGGGGTAGCAAGACGATCACCATCAGATGATCGCACTCAGTTGCAGAACCACGGGGCAGGGGGCCATTGCCCCACCCCCATTGACAGGAAAGTACCTATATAATGGCACTAATTTCCCTATGCATACGGGCAAAAGGAACAAGTGGAATAGATTTGTCAACTTTTTTCATTAACTGTTTTTACGTGGTACCTATGTCATTATGTCTAAAGGAGCCTGGGGCTCTTTCGCTGCAACCACAAAATTCTGGCTGCGCCCAAGATCCGCACTTCACTGACCAATACCCTGCCTCATCCGGCATGCCAAGTTGCACAACCTCTACGTAAGCAAACCTCCACATACGAGGAGCTGGAAAGAGCATCAAAGAATGATCGTAAAATCAAATCTTGGCATTTGCACAGCTCGGCTGCAGTCTCGTGGGCTTTCAAAGCCAGTTTCTTACACTCAAAAATAAGGAAGGCTACGGTAAGAAGACAGTATTTCTAGCCATTTTTGGTCTGGATAGTTATAAAGACATAGATAGCCCACTTGGGAAGTACATGATGCATGGAGGGCTACCCAAAGGCAAACAACTTTTTTTTGGAACACCAACACGACTGTTGGGGTGAGCTTCTCGTTAAACCTATGCTAGCCAATACTTGCTGATCTCACTCCCCTTTCTGATCTCACACCCTTTTCTTGTTAGTGTAAGGATGGAAAGGGTTAAAAATAAGCATAGAAGATCAAATACCAGAACCATTGTGAAAAAGGCACCATTAGCAAGACCATTAAAAAAGCACCATTAGCACAGATGCTCTAAAGACAGCAGCAGGCGGTTACAGAAGAAACCACGAGCTAAGAGAAGACGAGCGATGTGCCTATAATTAACAAAGCAAGACTACAACTGAAGGTCATCTGTAGACAGCTTGCATAAGCAATTTATGGAAGTCACAAAAGGCAGTGTTGTGTGCCTAAAGGAAGGAGAAATAAACCATGCACAGGATCTAAAAATTGGCCTACGTGGAATAATAAAATAACAATAATACGATTCATTTGTATAGCACCATTTGAGAACTGTATCTCTATTCAGAGGCTTCACATATGTCAGTCCACGACCCCGGCCAGACCTTGGTCGAGTCGAGCACCTTAACCATGGGGCCAAACCATCGCGGCATTTGTTATAGCACCCTCGGAGAATTCAATCTCTTTCTAGGCACTTTACATTTGCTGCAAACGAAGCACGATCGAACGGTTAATGGTAGCATGCTGAATAAACAATAACATTTTTAGGGAGTGACATGCACAGGGTCACCATGCAAATATGGTTCGTGCTGGACTGTGGCCTGCATGGAATGGGACCATTGACTGACAGCTCCTGCATGAAATGAGGCTATTAATGCACAACCCTAGCATGGAATGGCAACCTTTCCCTAAGCCATGCATGGGATCAGTTCACTGGCCTTCGGCCTGCACGGGATTGGGCATGGCGGGTGGCCTGCACGGGATCGTGTATAGGAAGCAAGACCAATAGGTCAGTTGCCTGCAAGCAGCTGATCACATTGACTAGTAAAACATAGCAATAAATATTTTCTACAAAGACAAGCACGTGATGCACCAAAAACCAGCTCTGTAGATACCTTTTCAACCAAACTTGCAGATGCGACGTTGCAGATTCCGTGGATATTAATGCGAACCTTAACCTTAATCTTGGAATTCTCACCATTTGCCTGTG
This sequence comes from Cristatella mucedo, assembly GCA_009760855.2. Classification (NCBI taxonomy): domain Eukaryota; kingdom Metazoa; phylum Bryozoa; class Phylactolaemata; family Cristatellidae; genus Cristatella; species Cristatella mucedo. The sequence goes on from WPIO01000012.1 coordinate 5,666,801, forward strand.
GCACAACGCCAGTGACAGAAAACTTGCCTATGAACAAAGACTCGGCACATAAGAACGAGAATCACATTAGAAGGTAAGTGTATGCTTAATACTGGCAACAGTACTGCTTGCATTAAGTACCTATACGACTTCCTGATGTAGGAATCATAGCTGAGTCTTTGTAGTATGCCTGAATTGTGAATGGACTCTTACGGTAGAAAGTAAGCATTTTCGTATGAGGCACTTGGTGCAAAGCAGGAAAAACCTCAAGCTGGCTGTCTTCTTCTGCACCACCATCCCATTGCAGGTTAATACCGAACTGCTGACAGTCGGTCACAGAGAAATCTTTCACGACAAAACTGGGTGATAAAATGGCACACTAAAAGACAAGAGAGTCAAATATAATAACTAAACAGAAGCAGGATCCATGGGTCAGCAAGAACTAGAGCTCGGTCACATTACTGAGGTACCTGCAACGCACAGCCTCTTGCGACTGCTTCATCTGCGTTCAACGTTGTACTTGACTCCAGACCAAATATTGAACTAATTAGCTGCTTGATTGCTGGCATTCGTGTTGCTCCGCCCACTATCTCCACGCTGAATATTTCTTCACGGCTAAGTTCTAAAGAAACAAAGAAAGAAGTACAAAGCCATCTACCCAAAAAAAGGCTTCAAAAAAGATTCGCTCTTCGAAATTCATGTTCTTACAAATCTGGACCCAGTAGACATACGCACGTCGGGATGCTTTGTAACGACCTGAAAATGCTATCAACATAATAGGTTCACACACTTACTGGAAAGATCAAGGAGATTTCGTAGAACTTTCTCTGCCCTCTGTAGCAAACTGCTTGCCATCTCATCCAACTGCCCTCTGAAAACAACATATTGGTAGATGTGTCACTAACATTAGACATCATGCAACGAAGCGATTACACAATCAAATGGGCAATAGTAGCACACCTGTTACATCGGCCATTGACGTCCTTATCGTCCATAAAACACTCAAGATTAATTGGCAGATCTGATAGATTCGCCGACATCAGTTTCTTCAGTTTCTCACATTCCGTCGTCAGTCGTACAAGAGCGCGCTGGTTCGACCTGGCATCAACCTTATACTTCGACTTGAACTCCTCGACAAAGTGGTCCACTAGCAGACTATCGAAATCTCGTCCTCCAAGATTGGCATCGAATGCTGTAGCAAGCATCTAATCAAATCGAACAGAGTGAGCTGTTTGTTCCATTATGAACAAAATGAAAAATTGAAGCATGGGACAACATAATGTTAGACTGTTCAAACAAACAGAGAGGTTAGCTCGTGGCAATGCGATTGAAGAATAGATGAGACCTGAGTTTTTGCTAATAGCATCCTTGAGGTTATTTCGAACAGCTTCCTTCTTAGCCGGTATAGTGTTAATTTATTCAGGCTTTGTTTATCAAGCATGATATTACTCACCATTCAATTGCATTTCCCTTTGCAGCAAATGTAAAGCGCCTAGAAAGAGATTGAGTTCTCTGAGGACGCTTTATCGAGTGCATTATTATTATTATTATTAGGCCAATGTTTATCTTTAATTTACACTGGCTAACTCCTTCCCAGATGTAGTAATTCACTTGAAAGAGTTTCACTTGAAAGGTCGCACAGACAAAGAAGGCAGCCGATAATCTACAACTTCCACGCAAGCATTGGTATCACACATCACAAGAAAGTCAATGCCAATTGATGCACGGCAAAGCTCCGGTATACTAGGACTACGTTTGCACCTAGGCAGCCAAGTCCAATAACAGCTTTACGTCTAACACACTTCTAGTTGTAGGTCAAGCAGTCGAACTTATCCCAAAGTGGATAACAGAAGTAACTATCTGACAGTTTAGGATTGGGATACTTAGAGCCGCTTGGCTCTGCATGGCAATTATGTATATGGGTGAATAGCCGGAGTCACATTAAAAGAATGTGCTTACATAATACCTTTCACTAGATGACCACATCAACTCCTCTGTCAAGTCTGCCTGCCTACTTTAAGCTAGGCAAAATTGCTAAAATTCGAGCTTGTTTAGATTGTGATATCACATCTAAATTGGACCATGCATTTGTGACATCCCATCTTGACTCCCTGTAACTCACTGCTTGCTGGTCTACCAGCCTGTGCAATCAGGCGCATACAGCTGGTGCAAAACTCTGCAGCTAGGCTTGTCTGTCTGCTCATAGCAGTTGCTGCATCACACCAATTCCTGCTCTGGCTCCCAGTCAAGCAACGCAGCGACTTTTAAGATTGTCACTCACTTTTAGGTCCCTTCATTCTCTGGCTCCAGCCTACCAATCAGATCTACTCCTCTATCAGGCTAAGCATTGTACCACCTGCTTTTTGGAGTCTACCTGTTTACTGATACCCCATACCAATCTCAAATCCTTTGCAGACCGTGCCTTGAGTCTGTATGCTCCGAAAGCCTGGAACTCACTCCCGACTTGCATCACGACATCTCCTGACTTGTCCAGATTAAAATGTGCTTGCGCATGTGGCCACTAACCATACTTGCATGCTGATCCTGTGCATACCACCGTTAACCATGTTATCATTATTATTTATTGAGCATGCTATTACTAACTGCTCGATCGTGCATCCTTTGCAGCAAATGTAAAGTGCCCAGAAAGAGATTGGGTTCTCTGAGCGCTATAGCAGATGCATTATTATTACTAACACGACATTACACATCATAAAGGTGATTACGATTTTGTGGTCGCCTGCACGTATGCTTAATGGACTTAAGAGTGCATATACAAATGCATGCATATGTGATCTAATATCGGCATTATTATTTCTCCATTTAGACATATGTCAATAAATTAAGGATTAACAGAACTCAATAACCGAAAACAAGTGCTAATATAAAAAACTCCCACTAAGAACCGAATGTACATGCTATCACTATGCTGGAGATTGGCAATTCAGCCACTGCACAGATGGCAGCAGAGTCATGTAAGCATGGCAAAGTCTAGCTCAATACCTAAAAATATGCATACAAATTCCGCATAAAAAATCCTTGCAGTATGTCCGCCGCGGTCTGAGTGGCTACCATGGTGGGTTAATAGTTGGATGTTCCTTGGTAAACGTGTATGTAAGAGCTGTGGATAGCACGTGAAAATGTGCATTCAAGGCAAACAAATGCATATCGAGATGATTCTGTGTAAAATGCCCGTCTTGATTCCTTATATATAATTTCTCACTCGCTCTGTCATGGAGGCCACTGACTTCTTTGTTTTCTCTTTTGCGTGTACGGTTTCACAGTGCCTGGAGCTTTGAGAACAAGTAGGGAACTTAGGTAAGGCATTAACCACACCTTTGTCACCGGTCTTTATCGTCCCACAAGTGTTCAGTTAGGTTTAGATCCAGAGAATGGCCACATCGATACCACATTGAAAGATATGCATTTTACCTACCTGGCTGTGAGCTTATGGTCAGTGTCTTCTTGCCAAGTGTAGGCATCCCTAAGTAGTTCACCGGTACTAGTCAGTACAACTTCTTGGACCAATATTAGCTAGCCCTATACTTGCCGTTTTGTCGCAAAAGTCTGTTTCCAGGGCTTCTTTAAATGACCGTGCAAGGTCTTAAAGAATAGCAGTCCTCATCTGGAGGGCTATTATCTTGATCAGCCGGTCACCTCCCCCCAGTCCATCTAGAGAGGGCAGCCAGGTCCTGCCACCCGAGCAACCTAACCGTTTAAAAAGTATTTCTTCAGATTATAGCCCACGGTAAAGCCACTAGTCTGTCACTAATCCTAAGCTTTCGTCTAATCTCCCGGTTGCTATAGCCTTACTCATGCAAGGCTATCGGCATCCACTTTAAAACGTTACTATAATGTTTAAAGCCTGAGATTCTATAGTTGCATGCAGCACATCTGGAAGAGGTAGAACAACTGTGCAGCCTTAAGTATTACCCTTGCTCATATACAACCATGCAAACATACAATGCAAACTAGCCATGTATTTGCTGAAAATGTGTTGTGTGATAAGGCATTTAAAGTGGCAAATCTAACAGCTAAACACACACGGGACTGGTGATTTTTGTTATGACAGGTAATTAGCACTACTACAGATGCTCCATGCCATGCACCTATGCATCTGATAGCACACCCCCACTTCCCAGCAGTACTGGGACCATGGTTTGTGAACTGGTAAGCCCAAAATATGACATTCAGAGAGTGGGAGGATTTTGTTACAGTGGGTGTCCATGAGCAAAAGCCGAAAAAGTTCGAAAGTAGTGCAAGAAAACACGGGATTCTGAGAATTAAAACCTCTTCCTAAAGGATTGGCTCAGATGCAGGACACAGTAGCAATTCGTGTCAATCCGTATTAAACGAAGTGGTTCCTGTCGGATTCAGGAGCATTGGAGCAAATTATAGTAGAAATGACCATCCTGAAGTAGAATAATGCACTAAAAACAGCGAATCGTTCTATAAAAAATGGCACAAAAATAAACGCTAAAGCGCTTTTGTAAGTTCTGTCATTTCCCGAGACCTGGTGCTGGTAACTTCCCTTTGCTACATGCAAGTGCTGAGAGAAAGGAAAAGCAAGGCCCCCTGATGCATAAATAAAGCTCCTAGATATTGAGTTTTCTTAGGGTGTTATTTAAATCAAGTATTTGTTTTTATAAGCCGTTACAGATACCAACATAAAAAATGTAAGTATCCCAAATGCAATGGCCCTGAGAAAACTAGACTTTATATTGCACTATCGATGGGACAATTTTTCAAGTGATTTTTCAACAGATCACTTACCGTATTGCCTATTGCCATGACCAAGCAGGAGTTCTGATTTCAACCCCTTTGAAAACCGTTAGTATGCTTCGGGGCAAAGTGAACGATCGTCAGCTATTCTACTTATCTCAGGAAATGGCTTATTTTAGGCTACATAGCAATGCTGGCAAGAAATTGCTCTGCAATTACACATGAGGATTGTGGTTTCCATGCCAGCCTACATGGGCAAAGTGATTAGAAATCACGGTGGAGCCATCCCCATTAACCTAACTAAAAATAGTAGCTGATTTAACTGCTGCAGAAGAGCCTAAACGGCTATATCTCTCACCGTGGCAGCAGGACCGTAGGTATGTTTATGCCTCCTTTACAGCACATGTAAAGTACCTAGAAAAAGATTGTTTGCTGTGGGCGAAATATAAATATATTATTATTAAGCGAGTAATCCATCCTGAAAGTGGCACAGGATTAATTAAGGGAGAAAGCCGCAAACTTTCCGATATATATATATATATATATAATATATAAAGTAGCGCTTTTCAAAGTTGTCCAGCAAAGAAAGCTAAAAAGAAAACTAAAATTGAGACAATGGAACATAGCCTCTTACCTTTAGCTTTCCTTTATTCAAAGCGCATGCCGACACTTGGAAATGTGCATGGCCCACATCGACGAAGACCACATTCCTAGGCTTGGCCTCAGAGGCAGGCAGGTCTTGTTTGTAAATGCCATATGCAAGGGCAACTACAACATCAATCCGGTGCTGCATTGTACACTATGGTGTATTAAAAACCAGGGCAAGCAACAACCATCACACAAATACGGAAGTTGCCATAGCAAGTTTACATAACTAGTCATACTTACTGGAAAGTCCTGGCATTTTTAGTTATTCCTCTTATTCTGCTTTCAGGACGCATTACGTCGCACACGTATAGTCAAGGTGAGAGATTAAAATGTATATTTCAGCATTCTATACAGTGGCTCGACAGCCCATGATTGTAATAACTTTCGGTACGAATGTTGGCATGGCCGACACGATCCGTGCCCATAATTAATTCAAGCAATTATTCTCATGAACATAGGCCGAGTTCTGAATAGCAGATCTGATGAATACTTCATTTGCATAGCGTCCTAAGAGAACTTAATCCCTACCCTTGTGCTTCACTCAGCAGCATGGCTGCAGCTGCAGCAGCTGCTTCTCCCGATAGCGTGATAATTTTCTGATTTGCACAGCATGTGAAAATATTTTTGGCCAGCATGCACACACACACATATGCTGTTGGCATGAATGCATTCAGTGTGATGCCGTCCAACCACATTTCTTTATGGCCTCCCTTAGCTAGCCAGACATAGCAGCCATACACTTCTGCGGAATCTTTCTACAGCACTTGACTCCATGGAGCCTGAAGGTCGGCTACTGGTGAAGGCCGACGACTCCTCTCGATATCGCTCCATAGTCGCTCTATGGGGTTCAAATCAGGTAACTGACTAGGCCACTGCATCATGGCCAGGCAAGAATTCGTCAAAAAGCACTTCATTGGACTTGCAGCATGCTTGAGGTTATCATATGGCTGCTAAATGTAACGATCCCAAGCAGAGTACTAGAGCTTTAAAGCCTGTGCTTTACCAAAGACTTGAGTAAAGTACTTGTTTGATTAATCTTTGTTCGGTGCTGATGAAGTGGTTCACCCAGTAGCATGATCAGAACGCTGCAGCCTGAGGCCATGTTCAGCATTCACCAGTGGGCAATTGTCATAGGATGAGCACACTGCCTTCACGTCGTCGGCCTTTTTTCAGCTGACGACGACCACAACAATCAGGGACCATTAAGACAGCAGTACGACAGACAGCTAAACTAGTTCACGCATTTGAGGCATTGCCTCTAGAATAGTGCAGTTTCCTTTGTTCACGACTCGTGGCCTGTGCCCTTCCAGGTATGCAACCAGTGCAAAACTCAGCTCAGCTGGTCTGCCAAAGGCATAGCAGCTACTTAACACAAGCCTAGGTATTTTTCTGATTTAGCAGGCTTGTCTAAGCAAGTAAATTGAATGCTTTACTATGCTTGTCTAAGCTGATAACTTGCTCATTATTAACTCCTGATAATTGCTTTTCATGCAAGTAGTTTTAAAGCATCTCGATAGAAATTTAGTTCTCCAGGAATATCGACTTGCTTTTATACTTCATAATACCTTCTTTGCGATACTATAGCGGTCCACTACAGGGTCCTGAGCACAGACCTATACAATCATTCCTCTGTTGCTGAAGTTTCTTCTTTAACTTTCTTCAACTTCTGGAGGCAGTCGTAAGCAGATATTTCTTTCATGTCCTACTCCACACACGCTCTCCTACCAATGAAAATGGCAAACCTCGATTCGTTAGTCCAAGAAGCTCTTTGCCTGTCAACTAAAGTCCCGTGAGCGGTGTCTTTATCCCATTAAAGACAGCTTAACTTTATTTTTGAAAACAAAGTTTAAGATAGAGGGTTACCTTGCTAGCTTTTTCGTACAGCCAAAGCTGCAACGGGTCCACTAGCCCTCTCAGCCTGAAACCGTACTCCCACCTGCTACCCATTAATCAGCCAGCAGGCTTAGCTAACGAAAGCGATTGTCAGTCTCAGCTCTGCCACTCCCAGCATGGGCATCGGCTTCTGGCTGACTTGCCGGCTCCTTACCAACTCTCCTGTTCTTTCTCTCCCCGTCTGGGCAGGACAGAGCCTCATCTTTACTCAGTCTTTTAACTTTCTCTATACACACCGTTAATAGTAAATGATGTTTTTATTTAAAGCACCGACCTATATCCCAACAGGCATACATTCCAATATAACTTCCAAAGATTGATTTGCTCAGCTTAGGCCATGTCGTTAAGTTGGTGTCACAGTCATTGAATAAATCCAAGCTTGTGCTTGGTGGCATTGCCATCCTGATCATTTGTCAGCTTGGATAGGCCACATTTCCTTTTTTTTTTATTGCATGGAGGTGCATCTGCTTCGTTATTATAGCGAACACACTTAGGGTATCATAAGCTTTCGGCAATGGATATATGGTAACCTGACACCAATTTTGTCTTCTTTGTGCAGAAAGACAGTGCTTGTTAGCTACCCTGTCACCCCAAATTAGTTCTCTGGGAAATATCATTGCACAGATAAAGTCCCTCAACCATTCGATATTTGTGTCCACAATGGTTACATGCCATTTTTTATCCAACTTTTCCTCTTAACAGGAACATTTTCTAGTATATTTTGCTTCTCCAGATTAAGGTGGGAAAACGTGCACTTAAGATCAATGCACATAACGAAGCATGAACCGCAAATAGTATTTACTACGGCCCACGAGGGCCGATTTGCTACCCAATGTGTTGCATCAACCAACTGCAGAGCAAAACTTTCTTGCCTAAACAGAACACCAGAACAGGCCACATAGCATGTGTTCGTCTAGTGAAATAGTCCTGCACCTGGTCCCATGGAAGGTTATCATAAAATGCTAGGCCATATTTTCGTGATAATGCCACACAATAACTCAGCATATCGGCTTAAAAGCACCTATGCAATTTGAAGTGTATCGTTGGCTGGCATCCTTTGCAAGACAAAACCCTGTATGACATGCCAACAGCTTAAAATCTATGCCTGGATTGATGAGCTATTGTGCTCTGGATTGTGGCATTAGGAAGCGATTAGCACCTCACCCCACCAAACTGCTAGCAACACCATATTCGGAAAAAGTGCACCAACGATGCCACCCATGCTTTTCTTGCAAATTCTGAATGACTGCTACTAAATTCGGACAAACTATCCACAAACTTAAAAAGCCAACACCTTTAAGACTTACTGAACCTTTATAGCAGTTGGTTGCTTGCTCTTGCTTTGCAACACTAGTGGCACACGTGGTCGCACTTAACAAGAGCAAAAACAGATGTGGAAACAAAAAATTGACATGTCGACAGAGTGAGACAATAGACCGACTGAAATACACACTATTCGCTAGTGACAGTGCCGCAGACAATCTGGTGGTTGCTATATCTTTCGTGATAAATGGCCAATATTTTTCTTTCGTGATGAATGGCCGAAATATCTTTCGTGATAAATGGTCGTAATATCTTTCGTGATAAATAGCCGTAATATCTTTCATGATAAATAGCAGTAATCTTTCGTGATAAACAGGATAACGTGCCCACAACTGATTACTTCAGCAATCTTCACTTTGTGACAGCAGCTTTATATCCTACATGTATTCACAAATCTAACTTGCTGTTGCACTCACTGACCCCCCATGCACTGACCTCCCATGTCATAACACTCACTACTTCATTGTACAAAACACCATATCATGCAGCGTTTAGTTACCAAGACCGCTTATGAGGCTAACCAGTATTGGGTTTGAGGTATAAGTCCGCTAGTGCTTTGTTGACTCATTCGGCACCCAGGCTATCTTTTGAACCGTGTCTATTGACTCCAGGTGGACGCATTGTCTTCGTTGCAATTTATTTGCTCGGCCAATTTCCACGTTTGGCATCCATTTTCTTCAAAAGTGCGTTCAAGCTACGCAAAAAAGGCATGTCGTGGTTGGGCCCAAAGGTAATCTGCTTGCCTTTACTGAACAAGATCGGGGAGTATTTGTGAAGCACTTGACATTCTAAATAAATAGCATTTTCTTTATACGTGTCAAGTAGCCTTGGCTTGAGCTTGATTTATATTAGACCGGTGCTCATTCGATACATTGTATGGCAAGGTTTAGTCGACAAGCACAAACTTTGCTCTATTTTGTATTCATTTCAAAATGCAATAATTGATTCAGAAATTTTAAATTGTAGTCACATGCCATTTTGTGTAACTACTTGTTAGCCATTCTGCAGTAAAAACAGTTGCAATATGTCAACAATATCCTAACAATTGGCTAGTCAATCTCGCCCAAAAACTTTGTGAATATGTCAAGCCATTTTTTTTTACCTGCAGTTGTCTCATTCATTAATCGCAAGCAATTGAGACCAGCAATTTGAGCTGCATCCAGCATGGCTCTCCTTTCAGCATCAGTGAAGAAACAAGGCACCTGTAAATAAAATACAGTACAGCACACTTGCACTTCCAATTGAGTGACAAGCTCTTTAGGATAAACAAGCATAGATATCCTTCGTTTGTATAGCACATTGGGAACTTAAATCTCTATTCAGGGGCTTCATACACACAAGGCTCGACCCCACGACCAGTCATCAAATGCATTACCTTGACCTTGGTCAGGTGAGCACATTAACCACTGGCACAAACGAGCATGGCACAATCCAAATGCCGACTTACACTGATAACACAGTCGACAACCTTCATCTTCAAACCAATTTCAGCTGTTTCCTTTAGCTTGGACAACAGCATGGCAGTGACCTGCTGTGGAGTGAATGTGTTCGTCTCTCCACAGTATTGAACCTACATATGTAAAGGATTTTGCAGGCTATGCTGCCTCTGCTTAGCTTTATGCCACCAAAAAAGTTGATAGTACAATTTACTTGGTTTTCCAAAATCGAGTAAATATAACAAAAGAGCAAGGTATCCAGATACCATAGCATAACCAAGTACACTCATGTACAGTAGCTTATGGCGTTACCACAGTAACATAAAACCGAAAACAACTACGATGACAGAGCATAGTGTGTGATGAATAAGTGCATGCAATGACCAGTGCTTAATGTTTTCGATCATCTGTTCACACTGCCTAGTGGTTTGCATGGATCTGCTTTCCTTGTGCATTTGAGAAACCTTCCACCACCACCACCTTCGACTCTCATCTTTAAAGATCGCAGCCTCAATGCTTGAATAAAAAAAGCACCCTGTCGCCTGCCCAACAGTCTCGTGGCACCATACAAGGATTGGTCTATTAATTCACACATAGGGTCTGATATAATAATAAATATGACATTAAATGATGGCATTGGATCTTAAAATCAGCTAAAACAAAGATGGCCTATAATCGTGAATATGAAACCTTGTCATTAAATTAAATCCTTAGAAAGGATAAAAGCAGATGCCGAAAAGGGCAGGCAAAGCCAGCCAGATACGAAAGCTGTTGGCTGAAGAGCAATGGCACATAAGAGTAGAATCACACATGCTTTTGTCGAGCCAGCTATATTGTCCAGCAAACTCAAAACGCTATGCTGTGTCAGTTAAAAAGACCACACCTGGATTCCTACAGTTCCGTTCGGCAATGACTCAACAGTATACGGTAGATGCACTTTCTCAGCTTGCACGACTGGATCGTTGAACTGAAGGCCGATAAGTTTCTTAAATCCATAAACTGTGTTCTTCATGTTGCTAATCTGTTGGTTCTTTGCAGACACTCCAATGGATCTCTGCTTCTCTCCAAATGATACAAAAGCTCTGCAATAAACAGCACATGAAAAATCAAATGGGCACATAAGTCGTGGCAAGGGAGCTGCCTTAAATGCTCATGCGTCACACTTTCACGTCTAGAAAGCTGAGTACAGAGACTGTACCAAGGTAAGATCGGCATACAATGCCAGTGCCAGCAACAGGTTTGGCCAACTATTAGCAATTATAATGCCGATAGATAAAGCTGCCAGAGACGGATCAAATGTATCCTGCCAGAGCCAAAACAACCAATTCATGTCAAAGACAAAAACTATTCCAATTAATAATTGGATTATCACTGCACGATGCACTTAGGAATCACTCTAGTTACTTTTGAAGTGAAGGCAATACAGGATTGCCTGTTTTAGGAATCAAACTCACGACCTGGATTACTAGGTGCAAGTACGTTTCTAGAAAATCGATTTACTCGCAGTCTAACAAACGCAGAGGGCACCCCAGTGCCGATGCAGATTGGTGTAAGCACATACCTAAATATTGTAAATGACGATGGCTGCCATGCCTGAAAGATAAAACAGAAAAGCTAAGAAACAATCAGATAGGCTTTGTCTATTTATTATGAGCTAGTTACTAATTTCATTTCGATGTACATGAAAGCTTAGCTCTGTCAGTAATATGGGGGAAACCTAGCATCCTCCAAAACTGGCAACTTCACCTTCAAAATTGGCCCATCCAGAATCTCTCTAGCACGAAGTCTCTGCACAGAATCTGGTTGTCCGGTTCCACAATGACCAGCTAAAAAGACCAGGTCGGTCCATTCGTCAGTTTATCGGTTTGAGTGAGAAAAAAAGAGTCGAGGTCGGATGATTTTAGCAGCCTTTACATAGCAGCAATTACATAGCAGCACGAAAGCTCTCGAGGCTTTCATTCCCACTTGCTATGGGCTAAGAAAGAAGTATGCAGCAGGACTCGGACCCACAAATTAGGCCGTGAGGAGCAAGCAGCTTACCTGTAAGCTACGCCTAAGCAACATCACAAAAATGTGGTCGTACTAGCACAGGTGTGCCATAGCAATTTTAGTTTACGGGATTGTAACAAACCGTCTCGACTTCGATCTTTATGCTTGTGTAATGAAATGCAGACAGGGCTAAACTCGGCAGCTGGGCTTACCTGGCTCTTTCAAATTGGGCTGTGCAAAATGTTTCACTATTACTATTGTTCTGCTTAAAAGCCAATAACCATAAAGACACATAACACCACTCTAAAACAATCCCAAGCTTTGCTGATCTGAGGAAAGTCAACACAAAATCAACAATACCTAAATATTGTGTTACCCCCTGCTAAATTTTATTCTTTTAGCTTAAACACTAACCGGAAAACAGAAGCAAATGTGGTCTCTGAATGCTACTGCTATCCGTTCGAGCATGCTTCCTTTTGAGTTCACTGATGGCGCTATAAGAAATTTAATAAAATTTTATTAACATGGCCATTTGCCTGAACCCCTACATTGAGTCAAATCTTGTTAATAAATGTAAAAACTAGGTTAAATAGTACATCCTTGGTGAAACAGATGTATGTCGAGGTTTTCGGTTCCTAAAAAGGTAAGTCGGGAGCAACAATCAGGATCTAACAATCACAGGCCGAAGAATTAGCCATTCATTATGCGAAAGCTCCGGCTAGCCTCGGCGGCACACCAGTTATCAGGCAGCAGAGAGGAGAGCCACTACGGTGTCAAGGACGAGATTGGGAACTTTAGGCAATATAAAGTCAAGCCGGCGGAGGCTCGAGGTAAATCAAAAGTACGCACCAAAAGAAAAGATGCTATCGACTTAGCATGAGCACGCTAGACAATCAACAGCGAACAATACTGTTCACGCTTACAAAAACCTTTGCAACACCACGTGCAGCTGGGCGTACATGCTGTGGCTACACGATTTAAGCGCCGTTAACTAATTCAACTCGCTATTAATAAGTATCTTCCAAGGTAAAAGTACCGCGCAAGCCATGGAGTAGCCTAGCGACCCAAAGCCTGTGTGACTGACCAGGGAAAGGACACTTACGGCGTACAACGGTCACTATATTCATTCGCGATAGTTTCGATTCCGCCTTGCCGAGCAACCGCAATGTAACAGGACTGGTATCCGAGATCAAATCCGACAACGGACATCTTGAAAGCAGCAACAGCGGCACAAATGAAAGCGAAGTATCTGGAAAACCGGCGATCTGGCTCAAGATATAGCAGCACGCCCTTCTAGAAAGGTCGTGAATGCCGGCTATTTGCGATTGAATGGCGTGGTTACAACGCCTTGTTATCGCAAAATTTGCTTACTAAATATCAAGGTGTTATTTTTATTTAATCTTTCTGCAACAATCAGTTAGCTGATAAGAAGTAGCGTGCAATATTTTTGCTTACGTCACCCAGCGGCAGTTTGAAAGTGCCGGAAGTACGTTTTGGCTTAGTTACTTTGCGGCCGCCCCATGGGAGACAAAATAGAGGTAAAGTTCCGTTTTATGGCCAAGTTAAAACAGCTTCCCTTGCAATTTTAATCATAATAGCCCCCACCCGAATGCTAGGGCCGATCGAATTTCGCGTGCCCGAGCGTCGCGATGCCACTCGTCGTTTTGGCGCCCTGCACGGCGACGTCTGCCGTCGCCGATGCCGCGAGTCTTCGGTTCGACGAGAAGACCGCCCCGGAGCTGCAAACTGTTTCCGCGCGTTCAAAATTTGCTGCGCAAGCGAAATCTCACAAAGCGCTGCGCGTCAGTCGCAGCCAGCCTACTGTCCCGTTGCCGAACGTCGGTCGACGTCGGATCGCTCCTGTTGCCTCACCGCCCATCCATCCGTCCTTAGGCGCATAGCCAGCTCTCCAAATCGACCGAGGCCCGGACCCGCCTAGGCGGCTCAGGGCCTAGGCCTACCTGCCTGGCATAGGCAAATTTAGGTGCCTAGCCAAATGTGCAGCCTGGACCCGTCTTAGCCTGGCCTAGCGCTGGCTATGAGCCTGTCCGTCCGTCCTAGCCTTCAAGTCGTTTAGCTGTGCCTCTAACCAACCTCAAGTCCTTTGGAGAACGTCCTTTTAGTTCATATGCACTCAGATGTGTTCGCCGTCCGCTGCGTCGCCGCTTCTAAGCGCTGCTTCCGATTCGTGCTTGCAGGACTACCAGGTGCTCAACCTGCTGGGCCGGGGTGGGTTCGCGTGCGTGTACCGAGCGCGGCTCGTGGCCACGGGGGAGGAAGTGGCCATCAAGATGATCGACAAGAAGGTGCTGCAGACAGCCGGCATGGTGGCTCGAGTTCGCAGCGAGGTCGAGATTCACCTGCGCCTCAAGCACCCGTCGGTGCTCGAGCTGTACAGCTGCTTCGAGGACAGGCACTACGTCTACCTCATCGTAGAGATGTGCCACGGAGGCGAGCTACACCGCCACGTCAAGTCTCGCTCGCAGCCTCTCACCGAAGACGAAGGTAGCCTTTTCACGGCGCCTTTTCCTGCGGCAGCCTTCCGAGGGGGGCTGAAGAGCGAAGGCGTTCGGGCAGCTGCCAGTCATCAGTCGCAGATCAATGACCCAAGCGTGCTGGCGCGTTTCTATTTCTAGTGAAGCACTTCTTCAAGCAGATCGTAGAGGGTACGCTTTACTTGCACTCGCACGGCATTATACACCGTGACCTGACACTTTCGAACTTGTTGCTCACCAAGTCGATGGACGTGGTAAGCTTGCTCCGACCGAGAGGGCCTGTGTGCATGTGTGTGTGTGTTGTGTGTGTGTTGTGTGTGTGTGCGTGCTTGTTGTGTGTGCGGGGGGGGGGGGGGGGGGGATTGGCATTTGGCGAGTGAGCCGCTGGTCGTGATCCTCATGCTAGTGGACATTTTCACGAAGCTCCGATTCGCTCTTCTTTGCAGAAGATAGCCGACTTTGGCTTGGCCGCCAAGCTTAGCCGGCCAGAGGAGCAGCACTACACGATGTGTGGAACACCCAACTACATATCACCGTGAGTTCCCTAGCCAAAAGCAAACAATTTCTCAGCTTACTGATTAGAATTGGCAAAGACCAGCACCTCTAGGTTTAGCCACCTGGTTTGGCCCAGAGGTTAATGTGCTCGCCTTAAAAGCCCGAGGTCAAGATAATTGCCTTGGTCAAACGAGGTTGTGGGCTAGAGCCCTTTGGCATATGTGAAGGGCTTAGATGGATATTCAGCTCTCTTATGTTGCTGCAGACATGAAAGAGGTTTTTTCGTGTATATTGCAGGCGTGTGCTCGTTGGTAGGTGGGCACTGCAGCACATCCCTCCCTCCTTGGAGCCTGGTATGCTTCGGTGTGCCGACCCAATGCCGTCCAAGGTCAAAGTTAAACCTCTGAAGGCAACTCACGCATACCTTCATATGTCTGCCCGTGTAAGCAGTGCTCAGGGAAACGGTCTGCTTTTTCTGTTGCCTTTGCTGCCCGGTAGTCTGTCTGCTGTAATGTTAGGCCACAGTAAATCCTCATTTTCGTCTTCACCCTACCCTCCTGCCCTTGCCTTCGTGTCTGCCAAGCAGTTTTTGGGGTTATGTTCACCAAGAAAGGGACTGATGGGGAAGACCACTGTTAAATATGTGGTTTGTGTTATGCACCGACCTATTTATAAGCCTCAAACCCTAACCTCTGCATCCTGGTTGCACTGTATTGTCCCTAGCTAGCTGTCAGCTCTGGGTCATGAATTCATGGCTCGTTGCTTTCTTTCTTTCTTCACTTGCCTCGAAGGGTTACCTCACTCATTGGCTAACCAAACCAGTTGGTTAGCCAATGAGTGAGCAGACAAATATGCCAGCAAATTGCTGTGGTGCCCTTTAGTTATATTAGCCCAAGAGCCGATACATCTTTATGTACTGGCCTGAGTAGAGACTAGCCTCCTGCTTTTGCCTTTTCCTATTTAAATTGCTTGTTAGTCGTGGCTCTACTGCTGGTGAGCCTGTCCGAATTTTACTGCTAACTGGGGTAGCATCAGAGATTTGTTCGAACAACTGCATCATACTAGTTACATGATAATGGAGTGGTCCTTATACTGCCTATGCATGCAGTCAATCTGCTGGTTAGTAGTTACTTCTCCATTGCAAAGAATAGGGTGTATGAGTCGGTGCAGGTATGGGGTAACACAAATGTGTGGGTGAGTGCACACACGTATCTTATCCGTGTAGAAAAATGTTGGAGGAAAACAGCCATTGCCCAGCCGCAAGCTGTTTTTAGTTAGCTTGTTTAATTTTTATGCTTTGGTGCAGGCATGCTGTTATTTAGGCATCAACAGGTCACCGTTTGGTTGCTGCTGTCTCACTGAGAAGCATCACTCTCTCCTTGAACCCCTCTTACATGCTATGTGAGTCCTGTGCTGTAGCTTGGTGCTTTTGCTACTGCCAAACAATTGGACGACCGTGCTTCTCTTGACAAGCCTACCGTCCTGAATCATTCACTCTGTCAGCACACCGTCCTCCCATTCATGAATCACGTTCTTCGACCATGCATGTGCTTACCTGATGGCTCCTTAGCCTTGGGTGTCATCGCCCATGGCAGTAATCTCTTCCACTTGCAGAGAGGTGGCTATGCGGTCAGCTCATGGCCTAGAATCCGATGTTTGGTCGCTGGGATGCATGCTGTACTCTCTTCTCGTCGGGCGACCGCCATTCGACACTGACGCGGTTAAGAGCACTCTCAACAAAGTGATAATGGCTGACTATGACATTCCGGCATCAGTCTCAGCAGATGCACGGCATCTTGTCCAGTCGCTCCTCCGAAAGTCTCCTAGTGAACGCATAAAACTGCAAGGTGCGGCAGCCATGCTGCTGGTCTCTGAGGCCCGTGCCTGCAAAGCGCTCTCCCTGCATGGCCGATGCCTGGCCGCAGCTCCGGCTGATTATTGGCAATGTACCGTGCAAGGTATCCGTGAGTTCTCATTTTCTCTTGATGCGCTATTTTCTTACCCTTCTGCAGATATTCTCCTGCATCCCTTTATGGTAGATACTGCAACCCACCAGCAACATGGGCACAACGTGAGTATGAATTGCATTTATTTGCAGCGTGCCGTGCATTTATTTGTCGTGTTAAGCTCTGATGTTTCTGTGCTGTGCATGATATATGTCACACATTGCTGAGCCTTGGGTGCTAGGTTTTTATTTTGCCGGTCGATATATGGCAAGCCACAGTGACTGACCCGAAGAAAGAAGAATAAGCATATGTAATAGATTTCAGTTTTTTATTAGGCACACAGTGTCTTTCCCGAATTCCTTCTGCATAAAATAAAAAGAAAATTGCTATTTTGTCCCACAAAAACCTATCTTCTGTAGTCACGACCGAGATACTTTGTAATTCTTCGGTTTTGCTGTCCGGCTCGGTGTTAGCAGCAAGTTAGACAGTGAGGAAGATATTGCAGATCCATATTCGAATGTCAGATGCGGCTGAGGAGAGGATGTCATATTTTTCCGACGATATGAAATGATAAGACCTCACCGATCTGATTAGAGACCTTGATCTTACCAAGTCCAATGCTGAGCTTCTGACATCTAGGCTCAGGGAATGGAACTAATTACATGATAGTGTAAAAGTAGCAGATTACAGAAAGTGTCATTGACTTTTTGTTTAGCTTCTTCAGTCGGCAAGATAGGCTGTGCTTTTGTTGATGTGACTGTTTTAATCGAGGCTATAGGAATCGCCTGTAGCCCGGGTGAATGTAATCTATTCATGAATAGTTTATCCCCAAGCCTCAAAGGTGTTCTGTTTCATAACGGGAACTAGTCCCTATCTCTCCCTATGACTCATTTTATCCACATCAAATAGGACTACACCAGTGTCAAGATGTTTGTGGGTGCCTTGAAGTACGACAACTATGGCTTGACGTCATTGCAGACTACAAAATGTTGTCACTCCTTGTAGGCCTCATCGTCGGTTTCACGAAATTTCCTTGTTTTCTTTGTCTTTTGGACAGCCGGGACACTACAGTGCACTATCACAATAGGGACTGGCCATAGCTGATAACAACAAGTGGTAGCTGCTGTTAGACCCTGTAAAGATGGTTATTCCATCTAGCACTGGGGTTTTGTCGGATGGAGGAATAAGCAAAAGGGAAGAAAAAGGCCTCTAGTGTTGAACTGCTCAAATTCTTAGGGTCATACAAAGTCATACTCATACGAGTACATTGCCATCCAAAGTTGTCTTTGCACCTGGTCAATTGATTTGAGTTTGGTTGTAATGCCTGTATTCGACTAAGTCATGCTACGCTAATTATTAAATTGGAACAATCTCTGAACACAATGCTGGCGTTAGTTGCAGTTTGCTACGTTTGGCTTAGTGAGTAACTGTGTGAACTGGTCATGTGTGGTCACGTGACTACCCCTCTCGGAGGCCATCGAGTGAAACATATTTTTGGCCCTTTTCGTCACCGATAAGGCCTCGGCCAATGATGACCTAAGGTACACGGATGTCTCCTTGGCATATTGGCGCCAGCCCTTCCCATATTGACACTCGGTACACTACCGGAACATACATACAGCAAGTTGCACAATTTTCTGAGCGTACAAGAACGGTTTTGATGTCGCTTTATGGAAGATGATCATTCAAACCAAGAAATCGGGAGCCGGCTGAAGATGTCAGGGGACACTGTTAGGAATGTAATTAGGAAACATCTGGACTAAGGTTGCACAGACCCACTGGTGCGCTCGGGTCACCATCGAGTAACTTTTCCGAATGAGGCACTGCTCCTCAAAAGCATAGTCCTGAAGGACAGGTTTGCCACTGCTAAAGTTCACTGCCAGAGTCTCAGCCAATAATAATAATAATAATAATAATGCACTTGATAAAGCGCCCTCAGAGAACTCAATCTCTCTCTCTCTCTCTCTCTCTCTCTCTCTCTCTCTCTCTCTCTCTCTCTCTCTCTCTCTCTAGGCTCTTTACATTTGCTGCAAAGGGAAATGCAATTGAATGGTGAGTAATATCATGCTTGGTAAACTAACAAAATGAATAACACGGTTAAGGGTGACATGCACAGGGTCAGCATGCAAATGTGGTTAGTGGCAGCATGCAGTGTCAGCACGGATAAGCACATGCAGGACGAATCACAGGAATCCACTAAATGCTGTCCTAAATAGGTGTGTTTTCAAGTTCTTTTTAAATGTGGTCAAGTCAGGGGATGTTCTGATGCAAGTCGGGAGGAGGTTCCAGGCTTTGGGAGCATGCGAACTAAATGCACGGTCTCCAAAGGATTTGAGATTTGTACGAGGTAGTGGTAAACAGATTCCGAAAAGTGGGTGGTACGATGCTTGGCCTGGTGGGGGAGTAGATCTGAGAGATAGGCTGGAGCCAAAGAATGAAGTGACCTAAAAGTGAGCGACAAAACCTTGAAATCGATGCGTTGCTTTACTGGTAGCCAGTGCAGATCGGCAAGAAGTGGTGTGATGTGGCCACTGCAAAGCTCACGACAGACAAGCCTAGCTGCAGAGTTTTGCGCCAGCTGCAATCACGTGATCGCACATGCCGGAAGGCCAGTAAGCAGTGAGTTGCAGAAGTCGAGATGGGATGTCACGAATGCATGGACCAACTTGGACGTGGTATCTTTATCTAAACAAGCCCGAATTTTAGCAATGTTATGAAGCTAAAAATAGGCCGATTTGACTGGGGAGCTGATATGGTCGTCTAACGAGAAGTCGCTTTGGAACATGACACCTAGATTTCGAGCTGATTCAACTGGAGATATGCTGGCAGAGCCGATTTCGAGCGTCAGCCTTTCCAATTTCTGAATCACACTGAGCCAAACTACCGAAACGGTCGTAAGCCGATTGAACTTGAGTAGAATGCTTAGCAAACAAGGACTGAACACGCGGATGGCCAAGCACGCGCCGTTGTTGAGTGTACAGCACAAAAAAGCAAGGCTGGATTTTTCTCGACGGCACCAGCACTGAGCAGCTGAGCAGAGTGCTGTGTTGTGACGAGTCCAAATTCAATCTCTTTGCGTGCAATTAAAAGAGAAAATACATTCACGGGCGAACAGGTCACGTATATATGGATGGTTACCTGCTCACGTGTGCGAGTTTTTGTCTAGCATTTGTGCACTTGCTGAATCACTGCGAGCACTGGCATCGGCTACCTGCGCACAGTACGCCACACGGTCCGGTGCCTTTTTCTGGTAGAATCTTTTTTCACCCAGCTTCTGCACATCTAAAACGCCAGAACCAGCCTACAGTTTACACTACCTAAATTATTGTCTTCCCCGATCACATAAAGTAAGCCCTTAGCATGCCTCTGTGCATACCTTTTTATGTATAAATGTCATAGCAACTTGTCACTTCAACAAGGTAGGCACCAGCTACTACCGACAGCATTGATGCAGCCGTAAGGCCACTGCTTTGCCTAGCATTGTCGTTGGTGTTATGGAAATGCATTGCCTTGGCATAGTTTGTCAGCCCACATAAGAAATGTGGCCACTCATTCAATTAGATTCGGCACTTGAGCTCTAGGCTGTGCTGCTATGCCAACACTGGCGATGCGACTCTTGTGTGTCGACTCGAATTGCACCGGGCTCGGTGCATCTCTGCTGTACATAAGGCAAGCCTGCTCTTCCTTCAGGCGAAGCTCTCCATCGACAGTGGCCACGAGACGCTATCTGCGTCGGGCAACAGCGGCAGCTCACTGTCCACCAGCTGCAACCTCGGCACATCCCCTGCGAGTGGCCATTCCCAGCCGTGGATCGGGCGTGCAGCCACGCAGCAGCAGCAGCTGTCGGATGCAGCAGCGACGAAGGGCTGTCGGCTTGCCTCTGTTAACGAGGAGCAGCAGCAACCACCTCCAAGACCTTCGAGGTGAGGCTGGCTGCTGCTGCTGGTGTGACTGTTCGCTGCAGTGGAGAGCTGTCAGCGAAAGTTCCGGCGAGCCTTCGTCGCATCGTGGCTGCTGCTGCTCGTCGCTTGGTAGCAGCAGTACCGCCTTTAATCCGCCTAGCAGTCCGCGGGCTCGCAGTCACTGCATCGGTTGTCGTCGACCATTTTAGCGATCGGTCCCACCCGAGCAGACGCACGTCATGGCACTCGGCGTCGAGCGGTCAGCCTTCTCAGGCTGCTCTCCATGGCGACCTCAAACCGGCTGCCGGCAGTGCACCATCCTCACAGCGCCAGCACTGCGGCAGCCAGCTGCTCCGCCTGTCAGCTGACTGCGCAGAGTCCTCCGGCGGGGCTGCCGGCGGCCTTCAGCCGATGGCTGGGGCCGAGCCTTGTGACGGCCAGAGCATCCCGAGGGCTCGCTCTGCTGCATTGTCGTCTAGCGGCTGCCTCGAGTCGTTTGCCGCAAGCTCGGCGATGCACAAGCACGCCAGCTGCATGCAGCTCGACAGCGGCGGAAGCAGTGCCGTCGCTGGCAGGTCCGAGTCGGTGCGGCCTCGAAGCCGCTGCGAGGCTGTGCCGCCGACGGCGGCCGCTGCAACATCCGCCGACGGCAGCGGAGAGAGGACTCTGCCAATTGCAAGGCTCAGCTCTCGGCGGCTGAGGCCCATACGACAGCTGATAAAGAACGCATATGTAAGTTCTTGGTTCCCACATGACTTTCCCAGCTGTTCTGCTGGCTAGCAAGCACTAAGCATTGGTAGTGTGATGTGGTGTCATATGCTGAGCATCACCAATGCCTTACCACTCGGGGCGCTGGCTTACTGAACTAGCACGCTGCCTTGCTCTAGGAAGCAAGTGAGGGCAGCAGTGATTTGTTTTTCTTTATCAAGTATGCGTGTATGCTGTTCTTTGCATGAGCTGCCCAGTATCCAACTGGGAGTGCCATTTCGGACTTATTGGCTGCTGCTAAGCCTGCATTGTTACAGGTAAGCTTGAGTCGGGTGCATTCGCCCAGCTGAAACCCATCACAACAAGTGTAGCTCGTGTATCCATATTTCCTGTTGTCTAGTCAGTGTTATAATACACCG
The DNA here is from genome assembly GCA_009760855.2 of Cristatella mucedo. Lineage (NCBI taxonomy): Eukaryota > Metazoa > Bryozoa > Phylactolaemata > Cristatellidae > Cristatella > Cristatella mucedo. The sequence goes on from WPIO01000012.1 coordinate 5,688,756, forward strand.
TATCTCGGCATGTGGGAACTAAGCTAAGTGCAGCCTGACGGCTACTACGGCATTTTTACCCACCTTGAAGTGTGCTACCGCTGCTGCAGATATTGACTACTGATATTGATACTGACCTTCGTGGCTGCTGTAGAGCTTGCCATTTTGGGTCATGGGATCAAAGCTGCTGCTGATTTTGTTACTTTGCACTTTCGACAGTCTAGTTATAAGGTCTATGTGTGGTGTCACCACCTAAGTAACCAACGTATCGTATATAAGATGACTCGTGTGTAATGTAATATATCTCCAGCTGTAATTCCTTAGAGCCACAAAGACACTGTTTTATGCAGGATAGTTTTCTATAGCACACTCGATGCCTGAACAGCTTTCGGTGTGTGTGTGTGTGTGTGTGTGTGTGTGTGTGTGTGTGTGTGTGTGTGTGTGTGTGTGTGTGTGTGTGTGTGTGTGTGTGTGTGTGTGTGTGTGTGTGTGTGTGTGTGTGTGTGTGTGTGTGTGTGTTATACTGTATATGTTCAACAATTATATGCACCCCATTGCAGCTGCCCTTGAAGCATTACTATCGCTAGCCTAAAGGAACCTGATTATTACTCGTGCTTAACTTTACTAAGATGGTCCATGATCTTATGGGTCACATAAGCAGCCTCAAGCAATTGTAATAGTTATGCAAGCCTGAACGAAATCTACCATTTATAGAGCAGCTGCCTTCGTGTCGATTGGCCGTGCCAGCTTTAGCTACCTTGGGCCTGAAGCCTGAGCAGTTGAATCAATGAGGTGGATGTTAATTTGAGCTCTAGCGCTTTGAGTCACTCACGTCATGCAGTGACTCACTTGGCGCCTTCTCTTGCTGGCAAATTCTTGCACGACCTTACTCAGGCCATCGATGGCTGCCACGTGCATTACAACTGCTGCTCAAGCTCTGTGTGTGTGTGTGTGTGTGTGTGTGTGTGTGTGTGTGTGTGTGTGTGTGTGTGTGTGTGTGTGTGTGTGTGTGTGTGTGTGTGTGTCTGTGTGTGTGTGTGTGTGTCTCTGTGTGTGTGTGTGTGTGTGTGTGTGTGTCTCTGTGTGTGTGTCTGTGTGTGTGTGTGTGTGTGTGTGTCTGTGTCTGTGTGTGTGTGTTATGTGAGACTATGTACCTTAGCAAAAACCTAGTCTTTGCAGCTTACGAAGTCACACATTAAGAGCTGCCGGACAGTAGTGATTCTGTAAGCAAGTTGCTGCGATTGACTTTCGGGTGTAGACTGCATTTGTTTGAATACCAGAACACCTGGCATGCCATGTCATCAGTCTGCCGAATGGCACATCATTGTTTTGCTTAATGTTTTACTTGATATTAGCTGGCATTTCGAGATTGCAGGTTAACATTCTCGACGACAGCACAGTGCGGCTAGAATTTATGGAAGCACGCTCCGACCGAAAGTGCACCATTTGTGAAGTTATTGACATAGCGCAGGATGGCCAAAAGGCAAGTACTCGGATATTCTAAATAAGTAACGGTGCAGAAGCATGCTTATTGTGTGAAATAGCAGTAAGTAGAGTCTTTCTACCCAGGTTGTCCGTGAGCCTCTAATCCCTTCAGACATTGGAGTTGAATAATGAGTATTCTGCTCTGTGTAGCTGCTATGTGCACACAAGCCATGTCTTGTCCTTCTGTTCTTGGTGGTTGCTAGAAATTGTCTTTAGCATAGAATTTCTTGCTCATTATTTTTATCAATGGGATTAACTTGACATAATGTTTTGTTAATCCTCTGACTTGTCGTAGGTTTAACATACTGATTGCTGCAATTTTTTGGTTCAACCAAGTTCCTATCTGTTCATGTCATACTACCGATAGCTCCTTATAGGTTTTTTGGTGTTACAAGTCACTAGGCGTGAGTGCTTATAGTGTGGGCTGGTATTAGCTACCGGCCTTCTGGCTATCGTTTTTGGGAGTGTCTGCCCAGTTCTAATGGCCATTACTGTTGTTTGTCAAGACCATTTAATGCTTAAAGATCTGGGATTAGATTTTCTTCTCTTTTTTTTACTTGTGGGTCACGTGGTGTTATCTCAATAAATCTAACCGCTCTATGTGCTGAAAGCTCTGACATACAGGTATGGCCTTGGAGTGACATGGTTGAAATAGCTATAGTCAATCACAGACATAGAGTCAGTCGACGAAGCTTGTCATCTTCGTGTTGCTTACAGATCACGGTGCAGCACCCAAGCCAGCATAGTGAAAGCAATGACGTCAGTCCAGCTGCTAAGGTCGTGACTTATTCATACGATAATCTGCCGCAGAAGTACTGGAAAAAGTATATTTATGCTTCCAGGTAACCAAGCTGAGTTTGTGATTGGATTTTGCCATGATGTTATGCTCATACTCATTCGTTTAGGAGACATGGATTATGTATCCTCTTTAGATTTAATAAAAATTCCTCGCCCATTCATTTATTTATTTAACCATACCCTGGTACTTCATCTTTCTTTTGATCTTTTAACCTTTTAGATTTGTAAATTTAGTGAAGTCGAAGACGCCGAAAGTAACATTTTATACGGACCAGGCAAAGTGTATGCTCATGGAAAATGGTCCAAATGCTGACTATGAAGCTTCGTTCTACTGCGGTAAGCCACACTATACTTAGTAAGCTTAAACAAGCTATTTGCATGTTCGGGACATGTCTCCTTGTTATCTTATTGGTCCCTTATTTCATTACGACCATCACTCCCTTGTCAGGGTGCTGTGGTCAGCTACAATGGTCTTTCTTATATAGGCTCCAAGATTTCTATCACGGGTGGGAGCAGTTGCCAGATTAAGGTGACTGAGTCTTCGAGATCGACGATCACTGTGAACTCAGAGGAAGCAGCACAGCATCTATCTGCCGACTTGCGATTGCTCTGGTGTCATGCTAGAGAGGTACGTTCTTAGTCTTGTTTGCCTACTATTGTAGCTCGTGCTGATAGTATGGGCATCACTCACAGGTTCATAGCCGAGAATGAGAATCACCTATAGAAGTGCCGCCTTCTTAAGAGAACGTGCAATGTCATGCGAGGCAGGTAAAAGATAATCTGTGCAGTGGCATTGGTGAATGAAAAGGGGAAAGCCATTAAGCCATGATATCAGTACAGCTTGTAGGTGATTGAGGATTGATTGGATTGATTTGCCAGTTGTCATTGGCGTATAAGAAGGCTTGCAAAAGTGGGTAAGGACTGTGTTCATTGTCTTAGGCAGCTGCCCAAAGGATCGGTTCAAGAGTACGCCTTGGGTAGGCAAGCTTCTGGTAGGAGTCAAAATCATGCAGCACATCCTTACAAGCAAGCATTGACTGTGCCCAACGAATAGTGTAACTCCAGAAATGACAAAAATAATGACTCCATATTTAATGAGAATGGCATGTTTTATCTAGTTTGTATTATAACTTTCATCAATATGTCAGGTTTGTTCGACCCGATTCAGGCACATGTATGTATGCAGTGCAAGTTGGCCCTGCTTAGCCTGAAGCAGCTCTCAGCCAGTCCTTCCTGCATATCATTCATCGACGTGCTACTACAGTTTGCACACCCCTCCTTATTTGTAGTGCCATCAGCATTGTCTAAAGCTGGAAAAGCTTCTCACAGATGCTGAGAAAACAATCGGCTGTCACTTTCCTGTGGTTGTTGGCAGGTACGATTTCAGGCTTGTTTTGCTTGCTTACCACCTAAGCACACTTAACCCTCTGCGTTTCAGTTTGTAACTTATATGCTTTTGGTGTGCTTTGGTGTGTATAGAGGCAGGTTGCTGTGCTGAGTGAGTTTTGTTGTGCTAAATGGTTAAGCATTGTATACCTGTGTGGGTGCTTGGGATAGTATGTGTAGGACTACTTAGTGTGAAGCTGGCCTTCTGAGCTGGTCGAATGTTATCAAAATGCATTAGCTGCCTAGTCTTGGGGTTCGAATATACCTCTTACGTTTTTTTCTTGACCGACTGTATGTTCGGTTTCGCTTGAGGCTGGTCCTATGGTGGTTAATTCATGTTGCCAATGCCTGTGATCAAGTTCTTTAACCTGGACGAGCTCACTTAAGAAGTTTTAACATCACTAGAGCAGCAGGCCGTCGTAAGATAACAGCCGATCGGAACCCAATAGGTAAATGGCTTATAGTAAAGGTAGAAACTGCTTTCACATGACAGACCGATGGTTGTTGTCTGATGTGCAAGCTGGTGTGAGTTGCCAGCAGATTCGGTGTAGTTGCTCACTCTCGATTGTGGCTAGTTATGGGTGGAATACTTTAGGGATCGGCCTGCGTGCAGTTAGAAAATTGTCAAGTGATGCATAACCATAATGTACATGCTAACTATAATCCCGTCGGTCAGATATTGTAATGAAATTATATCGATTGAGAATATTCTGCCTAGACCATGATTGTGGTCTATTCCAGAAGTAGGCTGGCACGGCCAGGACAAAAATCAATGTCACTATACTCCATTAATCCCAGAATCCGATATAGAGCCACGCGTGTAAAATTATTTCTAGTTGCTATGGAGGCAATCTAAATATGCATGAAACACTTTTCATAAGGAAAAATGTGTATGCTGATGCTACGGCATTGTCAAGTGTCTGAATGAATGGCCTGTAGTGCTGGCTACACTTCTCCATTGCATGGCGACTAATTAATAATAGTATTATTGAATTTGTATAGCAACTTCAGAGGACTGAATGTCTTTCTAGGCATTTTGCAGATGCTGCAAAGAAACCCTGACCAAATGATCAGTGGTAACATTCGTAACCTCATCAAGCATAATTGCTGCAATCGTTTCAGTTTGTTGTTTGTACTTGGTAATACTGTAGGAAGCCACCTCAGAAACAGCCTGGAAAATCTTCAGTACAGCCGCTTTGTCGGGATCAGTCGGCCAGCAGCTGTGCTAACAGCTGCGTTAGTGCGTCTGGACATCAACAGGGCTGCATGCAGCCTGCCCTCAGTACTACTTCGGTTCTGGCTAGTGACAGAAGTATCAATGGGATGCTTGCTACTCATCAGGTGGGTGCTTGATTTTGCAGAATGTAGAAGCTGTCATCGCCAGCTTCGGTATCCAGATACCGCAAGTGCATATAAATCTTGTGCAGCACGAGTCTTTTAGCTTTTGGCCTTTTTAGGCTTATGGGTCTGGTAGTCTTGAACTACTTTCTGAGGCATCAGCTGTCAAGCTGCATCCAGGAACCACCGGCTTTCCTAGTTGCGAATCAGAACCTCTTCGGCTGCAGGCATCACCGCCCGACCCCAGCTCACATGATGTGCCACCACAGTCCAAGCAAGGTCATGATTACTTAACCCATACCTTGGATGTGCCTAGCTTAATATCCCACAGTATTCAGCAGTCCCATCGAACGAGTGGCTGCTCCTTCAAGGAACCCGTGTTTCAGCAACGCAACGACGTTGTCTGCCGGAGAATATTTGTTGCCGATACTGGATGGATCACACAGATGACAAGTGGCATACTCTGGGTCCACTATTCCGACGGCACTCAGCTGGCGGTTCATTCAGACAAGGCTGAAGTCACTTTCATCAGTTCGACGGGCCATGCAAGGAGGTATGACCGGTTCGAGCATCGCTTGGTGCCTTTTTTTTATGTCGTACGACTAGCCTATTGTCTAATGTGATGACACAAGTGATTGCTAGCTGAGTGCTACTCAGATCCTTTCTTTTCCTTTTTAGCTATGGTGAAGCAGATTGTATGCCAGAAGAGATCCGAGTGAAGCTCGAACGACTTCCGGACATCGTACGGCAGATATCAGAATCGGTCACGTAGTAAAAGTGTTTTTTTTAATCTAGTTCAGACAATCTTAATGCAAACGTGGCACCAGCCACCACCATCCCCCAAATCTGCTATGTATGATCATCTCTGTGCTCGTAATGTATTACCTTTTTTGGGCTAGCATAATTTATTGTAGTTAGCACACCAAGTATTAGCATCTGTGCTAGACATGTCGAGTCTTGTTAACCACAAAACTTGGCGATTTGTAGCTGGAATCAGTAGCTCCAAAATGCATGCTTCAGACAGTGCAGCATCTGTGAATTGTAAATGCACGCAAGATATCCGGAAATTTTTTCCAGCCATGACTTATCTAGTCACCCTTTATCTTTTCAAGAGTTTATAATATAACGCACTCGTGTTTTCCGTGATGAATGATAGCCCAGTTTGATGCTTTGACAAGCCATCTACTTATTTCTTGGCCTGCTACGAACTCTGCATTGACACCGCATGACATCGACGTATATTTGTGGTTTCCAACTAGTGGTTCAACCAACAGTATTTATATCAGTGATTGTTGAGGCTGGCACATCTCTTAGATGTAGGATAATCGTTCTCTACTAAAGGCCAAGTGGGTTCGGTCTGGGTGCATGCTGTAAGTAGTTGTCCCTTGGTCTTATCCGAAGCTAGGAATGGCTGGTTCTGGAGTACTCCGATATATGAGAAAGGTAAGACATGAGATCGAGACCCTAAGCTGATACTGCAAAGCAGTCGTTCGGCCACTCGAAGGCTCAAGCTATCGTGATGACGTTGTAGCTGCCGATTTTACCCACTACCTGTGGGCTGGGACCAGTAATTTGCTTAAAGTATGTTGCTGATGCATCAATATTCTAGTTACGAACTAGCTAAGTTTCTCTCGTGTACGGTTTGTGCCATAAGTTTTTGTTCCACCCCAGAACTAGGGATTTTCGATAGATTCAAAGCTGGACTATCGTATTTTACCGTGTGTAAGCCCCTCTTTTTTCCAAAATTTGGGGCCAGATAATGGAGAGGGGACTTCTACGTTTTTGTGCTTCAATATTGCTCTAAACAACGTACCTGCTTTGAATGCATTTGTGGCATTTAAAATGCAATGGACAGAATGGAAGATGACGCAGTCTGAACAAAGTGAGGACAACAATAGTGGTAACAAAGATTCCACCAAATTTCAATTCTGTGAAAAGAATGAGGAAGATAGAGGGTATCGTCACCATTCCCGATGCAGAGGATAGTGATTGTGACATGAATGATTGTTGTGAGTCGTGATATTGTTCAGTTCATTCGGTTAGTGAATAAAGATGTTTTTTCCTAAACAAATAGCTCAAATGTTTGGGGGCTTATACATCGGAGGTGGCTTATAGACTGTAAAATACGGTAAGTGCATCTGTATTTCAATCAAAAGTGCAAATAGTAATCGAGAATTACATCTCAAACTCGATGAACAGGCAAATAACACCTCAGTTAAATTAGAATGTGGCGATTTAGCCAAAAGGAAATGTTCTGTTCCGACACCATTAAGGCAGCAGGCGATACTCTAGGTTAGTAATCGCTACATGCAGGCTAACAAGTGTTAAAAAACATGCATGTAGTTAGTACTGGTTAGGTTTGAGACTGCCGTCATTCTTCGCCTGCACTAAGCATCACTCTTAGCCTCTCGGTCTTTGCATACGTTCTAGACACTGCAACGCTGGCTTAAAATATATTCAGCTTTTCAGAATTCCCCTGCAAATACAGTAAAAGCTCGAAAACAGCGTTTACTTTTCAAATATTTGTATACTTCGCCTCAAAGGTTAGATACAAACTTTCTGGTTGGTCCTTCTCGTGATCACCAAAATTAGGCATGCTAAGCAGTCTTTCAGCATGTGTAGTGTAGTGTGCGCCTGTGGCTGGCTTCTAGGCCGCTGATGCATGCCCGCCTTTGGCTGGTGGTCGAGCCTTTGACGTAAGCATGTGGCTCACCACAGAAGAGCTCCATTATCTGTGGTGAGTCGGTCAGCCCCCAGCTCGTATATGTACCCGCTGAGGGAATAAAGACAGCCTCGTTCACCGCTCACGTTCGACCGCTCGTGTCACCGTGAGACTCCATTAGAACAGCCGCTGCCGGAGACACTGTCACATAACAGTAGCTAGTCTTTACACCGGTACGATTAGGACAGGCTAGTGTGAGAAAAGGATTCTGGTGCTTAACGTATATTTTGCCAGCGTCTAGACATCAGCTACTTCATTTAACGTCAATTGCAAGTTTAGCATTTTTCTGACCAGCAAAGCTGAACAGGCCTGTCTTATATTTAGGTTCCAAGTCTCTGACTCATCAAGAGGGCAAAAGACACAAAACTGAAAATATGAACACCAGTTTGCTTGGTATCGAATTCCTTTCCAAAGCACTGCCATATGTGAAGCATGCAAACCAGAAGGGAAACTAAGCACAGTCGTACCTCGGCTTACGAGTTTAATTCGTCCCGTGCCGGAGCTCGTAACTCAAATTACTCGTATGTCAAGTCAATTTTCCCCATTGAAATGCCATTAATCCGTTTTGGACAGCCTAAAAAATACTGCGATTTTTTCAGGTTTTTAAATTAAAAAATGTATTCATAAATAACGAATGTTGTTTTAAAAACGAGACAATGGAATGTCTTGCCATAAACGGGTTTTTATTAACCCTAACGTACAGGCATAACTTGGAGATCGGATGACTTGAAGATGCTAATAGAGTTAGGGGAGAAAGGCTGAAATGAATATCTGAATCTTATTCGCCGATTTTGCCCGGCTTTCCTCGCTTTCAGTTTATTGGCTGGGCCTTTATGCGAACGCGCCGATTGTTATCATGTGTGCGATAAACTATCACACGATGATATTGCCTAAATAGAGTACAGTACGTACTTAGCTGTTCCTGCCGTAGTCCTGTGATTTTATGCACCCAAGCACCACGATGGCTCGCTCGAGTTGTCTGGGAGCGAACTAACAGTCTTGCGCTTGGCGTCACACCCGGATCGTAGGGCAGCGTCTTGAAAAAACAGTTGTTCGCTGCCCCACCCTTATTGGTCTGGGTAACCACACGCAGTGTGACGTTCGCTGCGGCAACTAGCAGTGGAGTATCTGAAACTGGCTCGTTACTCGAATTTTAGCTCTCCGCTCAAAGCGAGAATTCGGCCGAGAGACAGCTCGAATCTCGAAACATTCGTATGTCGAGACTCGTAAGCCGATATATCACTCTACTGCCAAAGTGCACGGGTGTCGTCGCCCATCCCCGCCACAAGTCAAAGGGTAAGCTCGGTGCAGCCGGGGCGACTTCTACATCTGGCCGCACCACAATGCAACCGCCCGGGCTAATTAACGGTACTTGGGTTCCTAGCGTCAGACAATTAAGGTGAATAGTGCTCGCGGCAGTTCTTAATAGCGGATGTTTTTTTCTGACAGTGGAGGGCCACCCCACCAAAACAAGCCTTCCGGTAGGATTCTGCCTTCGCAGTCATTTGTGTCTTTGTAAATAAAAACCCTTACTTTAAGTGCGGAAAGGACACTCAGCTAACGCAATCGCGCGAAAGCTTTGGCAATCATCCACGACGGTCAATGTCCTTCTAGAAGACGCGGAGTTTGCAAAAATCAGCGGGACTTCGCTAATTACCCTAGGGTGGCCGCACCAATGCACAATGAAGCCCAAAATAAGCACGATCGGCGCTCTGCACTTAGCAATTCCAATCCCGGGCATTGTAATGAGGATACGGTCAGTCAGTCACGGTGCAATAAAGCCCAGCAAACTAAAGCAAAATCCTTCCGAAAGCCTAATTTTCCAGACAGAGCGAACTCGTAATCTGATTGCACGTGACAAGATATATATAATCGTATTTAGTACTTACGCCTGTTAACAGAGCAGAGTTCTGGAAGTCAGAACGACGGCATCCAGTCTAAGTTAATGGCGCCGTTCCGGACATGACTGGGCATTGACTTATCATATGCCGAAGATCGGGGTGGAGCACTCTAAAAAGGCTTTGCGCACACGATTGCGTGGCTTGGAGTGCTTTTAAAAGGATATGACAATTTAAAGCTTTTGCTGGTCAGTGTTTTTGAGGAAATGAACCAACGCATTTTTGATAGCCACCCGAATTTGGCTAGGTTATCACTTGCATTATCCCGTCCAGACTTCTGTAACTCACTACTCGCAGCTTGCGCAATGCAAGAAGCTTAGAGAATCGGTGCACAACTCTGCAGCTAGGCATGTCTGTCGTGAACGTGGCAACTATCGCATGACCATTTCTCGCCGACCAGCACTGACTGGCTCTCCATTTAGTAGCTTTATTGACTTTCAAGATTCTCACAATCGCTTTTAGGTCCCGTAATTACTTTACTCTAGCTTACCTATCGACAGAACGTCGTCATCAGGCCACGCATCTTTGCTGAATTACCAGCCTAAATCCTTTGTACATCGTGCACGCTCCCAATTGCCCGGAATTCATTACCGGCTGATATCAAGACATCCCATGACTCGACGATATTTAATACAAGCTTAATTCACAAGTTCCTCACAGCAGTTACTCTGTCCAAGTGAATTATCCTTTGTGTGCAAACGCATATGGACGCTGCGCAAGTTATTACTGGCAGACATGCTTCCTTTCCATTTGATGTAAAGTGCCTAGAAAGAGATTTCGGTCGCTTAGGGCACTGAGCAGAGTAAAATTCGCTTGTCGATGAGCGCACAATTAGGGGCCACTTGGTGCTGAGCGGTGTATTGAAAGCGGTGCTTTCCCGCATTATCCGCCCGATACCGATCGGCTACCTCCTCCCACGTGGTCTACCCGGAAATGCATCCTCCGGCGCGCGGTACAAGTTTAGCCGGCTGCCCTCGCCACCGAGATGGAAAGTTTGGTTAGCGATTTCCCCATTATATTGCCTATGAACGCAGAGCGCACACTATATGAAGGACTAATTTTGCTGCGCGTAAGTAATATGGGTGCGGCTGTTAGCTTACCGATGCACCCTTGGATGTGTTGCTTCGTTGGTCGCGCGTCCCAGCGGTTGCGCATTTTTAGGTTGCGGTGTTTAGACCGAGAAAGTAAAGGTATAAAAGCGGCAAGCGGTGTCGTAGGTGCTCTCACCGTAGGAAGCAATAATTTTGTAGTGCTACATTCGGTGCGCAGCGGCTGGTCAAGAAGAACGAAGAGTTGTGACCCACTCTCTCTGGCAAGGCCTTCTGCGGTTGCTCAGAGCCCGAGTTCAAAGACTACTGCTTCTATCACAGCTATTCTCCGCGGAGAGAGACTTTGAGATTATTATCATACCATATCTGCTTTTAGTCATCAAACTAAGACCAACTTGCGTTGACAACGAAGCCCGCCGGTAGTCATTCGGCATTTGTAGGTACCTCGCGGCCGGCAGCCATCTGAGCTTAGCAGTCCCAAAAATAGAACGACCTCAGACATTGGTTTATTCAAGGGCCTCAAGATGCTTGCTTGTTTCCTGATTTCAAACCTCCTCACACATTTATGGCTTTGTGTAGTGCATCCTGCCGCCGGTGGTAAGTTCTGCTGCGACGTAGATGTGCTCTGCAAGCAGCCTTCAAATCTTCCTCTCCTGCTAGATCATTAGTAATCAGTGTAGTTTGCCTATAGGCCTTGTTGGCCTGTTGCTTGCAGTGTTTTTTACGGACCATCAATTCGATTGTGTATTTCCATCTTGGGCCTCGTGGAGTGGTCGACACACTCGTGTCTGCAAGGCCTTGCTGCCGGATGGAGCCGAGGCATTCTGTTAATATACTATCAGGACAGACTTTGATTAGCTCATGCAGCCCAGTGCGGGATGTATGCAAAGTGACTGGATCCGATGCATCAAGCTAGCAGGCACGCTCACAGTACTTTTGCTTCCCGGTTTGTTGCCATTGTAACTCGTCACCATGGTAATATGTGCCAGGGTCCCAGCTTTCATAAGGCAGTGCCCATTAAGGGTTAACATAATAATCAGACCAAGAGAATGATGGGAAGAGGATGTGATCGGCAAAAGAGTAGATCAAATAGAGGAGAAACGTCTTTTGCAGGTGAAGTTTTGATTCACAGCCAAACTTGCCAGTTGCTGAGCAAATTGTGCTCCAACCATGTCATATGTGGTGAATCGTTGTTGCTTCTATCCTCACTGGTTTTATGTGTCTTAACTGAAGAAGAGAGAACAGCAGCTCTGATTGGCAAACGTTAGTCAAGCTGTCGACAGTAGTTGCCTCTGACACCGTGCCTTTGATTAGGCAGCTGAGCCCACGAGAAACGCAAAGCCGTGGAACATGTGCATGTAGTACGTGCTGCTCTACCAGTCAAGCGGATCTAGCATCGTTTGGTTTTTCTTCTTTCAGGGAGAAGAATTCCGACTTCAACTGAGCTTGCCAGCCGATGGGAGCATCAACAAGGCCAGCGTGCACTGCTGTGATGGTCTGCTTCAGCTTCTTCGAGACTACACCGACGTCATTGAGCAGGTGTGTGATAGGGCCACCTTGCTATGCACAACCGGTTGTAGAAAGAATAACGTCTGCCCAGTCTCCCTTCTACCATTCCTATCAAAGACACTGGAACGGGTCGTGGCAGACCAGCTGAACTCATATATCGAAACTTCAAACCTTGCTAGTAAGTTCCAGTCTGGCTTTAGAGCTAATCACTCCACTGAGTCAGCATTGCTTAGGGTATACAACGACCTACTTAGGAATGCAGACATGTCTGCTTGTTTTGCTTGATCTTTCGGCAGCTTTTGATACTATCGATCACAAAGTTCTTCTAGAGCGCCTCTCATCTCGCCTGGGCATCACTGGCACTGCTCTGCAGTGGTTCAGGTCCTATCTCAGTGGGATGCTCCAGAGTATTGACGCGAATGGACAAAGATCATCCGAGGTACCTCTGAAATATGGGATATCTCAAGGCTCCGTGATAGGTCCGGTTCTTTTCATGGTTTATACTCTCCCTCTTGCTGATGTGATTGCCAAGCACAATCTAGGCTTTCACTTCTATGCGGATGACACTCAGTTGTACTTTTGCTTTGATCCCTCCCAGCCTTCGAGCACCTCGAATTCTCTCAACTCGCTGCATGTATTGATGACATCCACACATGGATGGTAGCAAATTTTCTTAAATTAAGCAATGATAAAACTAACTTACTAGTTGTGGGCAAACCTCGTGCGATTCAGAAGTTGGAAAGGCTGACGCTCAAAATTGGCTCTGCTAGCATATCTCCTGTTGAATCAGCTCGAAATCTAGGTGTCATGCTCCAAAGTGACCTCTCGTTAGACGACCACATCAGCTCCACAATCAAGTCAGCCTACTTTCAGATATATAACATTGCTAAAATTCGGGCTTGTTTAGATAAGGATACCACGTCTAAGTTGGTCCATGCATTTGTGACATCCCGACTTGACTTTTGTAACTTACTGCTTGCTGGCCTACCGGCATGTGCAATCGGGCGATTACAGATGGTGCAAAACTCCGCAGCTAGGCTTGTCTGTCGTGAGCTTTGCAGTGGCCACATCACACCACTTCTCGCCGACCTGCACTGGCTCCCAGTCAAGCAACGGATCGACTTCAAGGTTTTGTTGCTCACTTTTAGGTCACTTCATTCTTTGGCTCCAGCCTATCTCTCAGATCTACTCCCCCACCAGGCCAAGCATAGTACAATCCGCTTTTCGGAATCCAACAGTCTACAAATACCTCGTACATACCTGAAATTCTTTGGAGACCGTGCATTTAGTTTGTATGCTCCCAATGCCTGGAACTCCCTCCCGACTTGCGTCAGAACATTCCCTGACTTGACCACATTTAAAAGGAACTTAAAAAAACACCTATTTAGGACAGCATTAAGCGGGCCCCTGTGATTCGTCCTGCATGTGCTTATGCATACTGACACTGTGCATGCTGCCACTAACCACATTTGCATGCTGACCCTGTGCATGTCACCCCTAACCATGTTATTCATGTTGTTTGTTTATCAAGCATGATATTAGACACCATTCAATCGCATTTCCCTTTGCAGCAAATGTAAAGCTTCCTAGGCCTAGGAAGAGATTGAGTTCTCTGAGGATGCTTTATCAAGTGCATTATTATTATTATTATTATTATTATTATTATTATAACCACCTGGAGAAATGTGTGGAGCTCATCTTCATTTTCAGAGGCTACATGGCATCGTTGGTATCAAAGCGTTATTAGTGAGCACGGTTTTTGTGAACTTTTGATCAAATCCAAATTTTTCTGCTTTACACCTAGAAGAAGCTGGTAACACTAGTCGATTTACAAACTATATGCACCTGTGCTCTGTTACAATTCCATCAAGTGATTTCGAAATAAAATTAGAAAAGTTTCTCGCTGAGGTTCGAATTTGGCCGAGAACATATTGAGCAGCATCATAGCTGTCCACTGGCACTCCATTGGACGTTCAACCTCCTTGCCAGTGTCTTTTCACTTATATTGCATCCCGACCTTTTTGGATTATCTACTAATCCTCACTTTGTTGAATATGTGATGCTGAACAGAGGTACGGGCATCCCACTACAAATATGTCGTTCACTGTAAACTAAAATGGCAGCATACCGTTAGTATGAGTGCTTTGACAATTGCAATCACATTGTTCCATTTTCGAGCCTCTGTACCATACTGCCTGTGGCCATAGATAGGGTAAGCCTGTGTACTGCTGGGTTGCTTGCATATTCATATGAGTAGCCTTGGCGCAGCATGCAATATTGTAGTTCCTTGCCTCTGCTGACTGGCCTCATTGCATTTCTACCCTTAGTAGATATTTTCAAGTACACCCCAAAGGTGTCTGCTAGGCCTGCTGCCACCGGCTGAGAAATCATCAATACGGCAATACAGCTGTTTCTCTGCATGTTTAAGCTAGAAAAGTAAAAGTCAGCGGTCCTGAGCTGCTACTTCCATGCTACTCACTACAACTGCTCTCCTGACTGCTATGCGTCCCACTTTCGATTTGTTGCGTGAGACGAAGTCTGTTGGCTACCGAATGAGTACCGAAAGCCGCTTAGGCTGTGAGTATACAAAACTCTCCTGCGTAACACTCACATAGTCATTATGGCTTTGTAGAGTTACAGACGGAGATACATTACATTGCATTTGGCACTCAGCTCTTTGCTCGATTCTTTCTTTGTTTTAGAGACTGAGACAGAGTCGCACATTGCACGGGTTTCTCGAGGAGTTGCAGACACTGATTGTAAGTGTATTGATTGGCCTCCACTTACCCTGCAAGGCCGGGTTTTGCAGCTACACCCGCGACTGGCCAATAAAGCCGACCGACCAATAAAATCAAAGACCAAACCGGACCAACACACGTTGACCAGGCAGCGTTCCCTTCAGCCGGTTGCCTGGGGGGGGGGGAATGGCAGCATACTGCATGTTGAGGTTGGATCCATAGCAATCGGCAGTAATATGCGCAAACAGGTTTGCTTACAAACCAGTTGGACAATTTTGGAAAGTCGTGGAGGCTTATTTATCCGGGTGACTCTTTAACCTAGTATCTCTAAGAACAGCTTCTCGGACTCGTTCGACCAATCCCTTCCCGAGGTATTGTTTCCTGACGATTTTCGTTAGGCATGCTGGGCAAGCGGGTAGATAAAGTTCTTGCACTCCCTTGCGCATTTTCTTTTCTGTAGCACTCTTGCTCCCTTGGGCCAACACATAGAACCAGGTAAGAGAGTAGTGGTCATGGTGAGCTGATTGCCTTAACTTTTGTAGGATCGACTCCTAAAGAAACGACGATCTCTAGGAGGCAATTCTTCCAGCCTTGTCGGCGTTAATAGGGCCGACTTCGCTGTGCTGCTCGCCGACCTCGGTGCAGTTGGTTGGGATAGGTAGACTACCTGACATTTGGTGCTGCCACCACCACTGCTGCTGCTGCTGCGGATATATGTGCTTGATCAATATGGCTGCTTATTGTCTATGTATTGTGCCTTGATGTATTTAAAAGAGCAATTGTCAGGCTACTCATTGAAAAGCCTATCTTAAATCTTTAGAATTTAAGTAGCTTCCGTCTAATCTTCCTTCTATTCTTAACGACGCCACTTTAACTAGTGGTTGCCGAGCTACTAAACAATCACGTTATTCATCAGATCTTGCTGGCTAGCTACAATCGGGATTTAGAGCTGATCATTCCACCGAAACTGCTCTGCTTTGGGTTTACAATAACCTGATTAATTCTGACGAGGGTATGCTGGTACTTCTGGATCTATCGGCAGCATTTCACACAATTAACCAATTGATCTTTCTAGAGCGCCTCTCTGGATGCTGTGGTACCACTGGCGCATGGCATAACTGGGTTAGATCGATGATCTTTTATTATCCACTGCAAGCAGTGGTGATATCCGTTAAAGCTCTTCTGCTGCTATATAAATGGGGCGGTTGAATCAGTTAACCTTTAACTTTTTACCGTTAAATAGCTGCCGGTCATCTAGCCAACCCTTAAAGTATGGGGTACCTCGGGGTTCGACCTTAAGCCCCATCTTTTCTTCTTTTTACTAACTATACTCTCCATCGGCCGACATCATTACCAAACACCATCTTGGCTTCCATTTCTATGCCGACGACACTCATATCTACCTATTCCTCGACCCTTTTAAGCCTTTCTCCTCATCAGACTTGTTACTTTATTCTATTGCAGCCTGCATCGACGACATATGCATTTGGATAGCCACCAACTTTCTGAAGCTTAACGGTGAAGGGATCAACCGAATAGTTATGGGTAAGCCTATTGTCTCCCTAAAGTTGGAAGACCTCACCCTTCAGTTTGGTTCATTTAACAGCACTCTCGTGACACCTGCCCGTAACCTAGGCGTACTATTCCAAAACGACTTGTCATTAAAGGAACACATTTCCTCTGCTGTTAAGACCTACTTTCAGCTTAGGAGCATCGGCAAAACCAGGGCCTGCTTAAACACGTGTATTATAGCCAAACTAGGTGACACGTACGTTTGTGACGTTGCATCTAGATTACTACAATTCCCTCTAGACTACCGGCCAGTGCCCTTAATCGTTGACAACAAGTGAAAACTCAGCAGCTTGACTGGTCTGCCATCAAAAATATAGATGCTGCTTCACACCACTTTTATCAGAGCTTAACCGGCTCCTAATCAAGCTTCGAATCGATTTCAAGATCTGCAATGTGGCTTGCAAGTCACTTCACTCCATTGCACCAGCCTTTCTGTCTGACCTCCTTACTCCTCCAGTGTGGTCTTACACCATCTGCTTCTAAGCACTTATTCATCTCGTCGATCCTCACCCTAAATTGAAATCTTTTGGCAACCGAACCTTCAGTTCGTATGAACAGAAAGTCTGGAATTTTCTTTCGGTTTTGATCACTACCTGTAATGACTTTGCATCCTTTAAGTCTCAGCTCAAGACTCATCTGTTCCAGTCAGCTTTCTCTTTGCCACAGTGAACGTCTTTGTCTCCGTGTGCTTTGCATGCTTACGTGTTCGTAATTCAGTGCATGTAGCTAGCCAGAGGTCTTGCTAACCGGTAACCAAGAGTGTTTTCATGTTAGCTTAAGCATGCTAGCCTAAGCATGATACTTCTTTGCTTTTTTTGCATGCTTGATACCATGCATGCCATATCACCAAACCTTGTTATTGATTCTCTTGCAACAAGTTATAAAGCACCTGGATAGATATTCAGTTCTTTTAGTGGACCATGCAAGCGACGTATTATTATTACTATTACTGTTGTTGCAGTTATAAGTCGTTTTTATAGTGCCTTAAGAGAACAAAATCTCGATCCAGTGCTTTACAACTTGCTGCAAGAGAATCAGTAAACAAGGTTTAGTGACATGCATGGTATAAAGAATGAAAAGTACACAAGTATCATGCTTAGCCCGAGCATTTATAAATATGCAATTATCATGCTTATGCCACCCCGGAAGACCCTTGGTGCCACCGGTTAGTAGGATACCTGGTTAGTGCCATTACTGAAAAATGCACAGATAAGCACACAAAGCACACAGAATAAAAAGGACAACCTCATTGGGGCAAAGGGAAAGCTAAGGGGAAAATGCATTTTAGTGGAGACTTAAATGATAATGCATAGTCATTGCAGGTGGTGACAGAAGCCGGAAGTAAGTTCCACACATCTTTTATGCACATGAACTGAAGGCATGTTCATTAAAACATTCAAATGAGAGGAGCAGCGAGACATCTGGAAGCCGAGGAGTAGGTGGTGCTAGAGCAGGCATGAAGGATAAGGAAGTTGGATAGGTACGCTGGCGAAAGTAAGTGAAGCTGCCTGTAAGCCAGAGAGGGGGATCTTAAAAAAGACGATTCGACGCTTGATACGGAGCCTGTGAAGTTCAGACAGAAGTGGTGTCACGTGACAACTTCTTCTCTTAAGGTAGTGTAAAATGTCTTATTATATGATATGACTTGCAGTCCCTCATTAGGAATTCGAGCTTTGCTTCTCAGTCTTTTCTGGGCTTCTGCCCTAAATCTCTACGGCATACGTATTTTTTCTTCGAATAGAGATCCCATATTGAAGGTCTAGAATGTGCTCTTTTTCTGCCGTGGGATTAGAGGCTGTTGCTGCTGTGAAAACCTGGAGGACCGTGCAAGAGCAATACATGTTCAATGCTGTCCTGAACACGATGAAAAAATTGTAACTACTGCTACTTACAAAAGACGGGTTTTGTATTTCTACTGTTACCGGTTTTCTCCGATGTCCATGATTCCATATCAATTGTCAAATCGTTAAAAGTGAAGTGCATATTTGCTTTGTAAAATCATATTTAGATTGCTGTAATCAGAAGCTTCCTCTCTCATCACACCCATGACTTACTTTCTATCTACGGTTCTGTGCGCAACAGCCAAACTTGACTTAGAGGGGTCCACGGTATTATAGCCCTACTCACAGACATGGATGCACTGGGTCATCCCTCTGGCCGAATGACATTTTTCTAGTGCCCTTCAGTTGCCATATGGCTTCACGGCCACGTACGCTACATGCCGTCTGATTTTGTTCGTGTCGTTTTGACCAGCAAAAACTCCACTTCCGCATTATTAGAACTTGGGACTTTATGGTACATAATCTGTGACACTAACTAGTATGACGACTGTTGTCGGCCGACTGAAGTCGATCAGTTGGTTGGCTTCAAAAGCTTTAAGGAATAAATAGATTGAGCTTCAGCTGCCACTTCGACTGTGGTTTTTTCTGGAGTTGATCCTAAAAAAAAGTAGACAGTCAGCAAATCTCGACCTCAACATATTTACTTGTCACTATGTGCCTATACTATGTGTAATGCAGACATATTGCTTGCATTGTATTAACTATTGACAGCATCCATTTTATTGACGTTTCTATTTCTGGCTATGAAACGCTGTAGCGATGTTGAAAAAACAGTAGCTTCAGCTGAAGGCAGTTAAGAAGCCAGGATTTCCATCCATCGGGGGGGGGGGAGCAAAACCTGCACTTTTATATAGGGGTGAGAACTGCAAGATTTATATGTGGGCAGGGCTAGACTTGCAAATAATGAAAAATTATTGCATACAATTATAGTGTTTATTCGATACGAATTGACTGAAATTATGACATAATTTTATCGTTAAAAGCGCTTGGAGAGCTTAGAAAAAGGGGGCGGCTCAGTTCGAAGCCCAGCTGTAGGGATGGGGTAAATGCTCCTCTGCCCTCCCCCTTGCTCTGCCACTGGCTGAAAAGCTTCACAAGGAATCCACATGAACTTTTTAGTAAGCCAGGAGTTCACGCACCTACCTTGGCAACCTGCCTGCATATTCTTTTTTGGAAATAGCGTGTCTAATTATAGTAATAATAATGCACTTGATAAAGCGCCCTCGGAGAGCTCAATCTCTTTCTATGCGCTTTACATTTGTTTAGGTTTTTAATCTGTTTTAAGGCTTCCACGACTATATGTAACTCTGATATTCATCACTGTACTGCATTGCTTGCTTGTTAGGGTTACTACCATAAACGATCGGTTTGACTGCATTGAGATTGAAGTCACAGATCGTCATGGACGAAAGCACCAGCTTCAGATAAGACTCTCCGAGAAGGTATATTAGTTATTATTATATGGATGATTGAATCACTTCTGTAGACAGCATGCAAGTTTGTTTATTCTCAGTGGGAGTGTTTTGGTGCATGAGTTCGGTTTTGGATTTGTAACACATAGACAGGTGCTCGACTATTTATTTTGCCAGCGTAGAAGAAAAGAAAAAAGAGGTTCGGTTAGGCCAATGGTAAGCAGAGAAGGAAATGTCCACACTAGCCCAAGCAGCTGGAGGGAAGCATCCTTAGTTGCTACAAGACAGATGTGGGTTCGGGCTTGTCTGACCTATTCTGAGATTGAGCTCGCAGCTGGGAAAGCAATTAGATGGATAGCAATCAGTTGCTACAACTGCATCTCTAAGTCGAAAATGCATTAGCTATTTTTAATATGGCTGACGGTTCAGCTTTTTTCCTAATAAAACGGGCATTCTCTTGGAGCTTGCACATGATTTTAGCATTCCGTTTAAATGTTGCTACACAAAGTGAGTTAAGTTGCTTGCTTAACAGAACTGTCACGGTCGTCCAAAACCTACTGCTCAGTAATCAACTAGGTATCTAAAGCCACCGAGTATCTAATGAACTAAAAAATAAGGAGAGTGGGCTGTAACCTTTCACGTCATTAGGTAAGATTGGAATCGACTTGAACATGATGGCCATGGCCCAAAGTGCATGCAGTGCCGTCGTGTTATACAGTAGCACTAACTGCCCAGTAGTTAAACTTCGTGATCCAAAACGTTTGACACTTTCCTGTGCGGTGGCTTATCCAACTATCATGTCAATGAACTAAAGCAGTTCTGACCTCACGTGCCGTCAGGAGGATTAGATGTGAGCCCGTGACCATTCTGCTCTGCCTGTCCTTTCACACCACTAGCGCAGGCCGATGAGAGGTGGTAGGACATATCCTGTACATTCCCGTTAGCAGCTGTAAGAATTACTCTGGTTTTTCTTCACTTCACGAGGCCAGGGTCTTGAGGACATGATTAAAGTAGATCTTGCTTTTGGATGCAATCTCATGGCGTTTTGTGCATGGTGCGATTTCATCCTCCCCCAGTATCCTCCTTAGCCGGTTTGAGGCCGTGTGCAGAGATTCCTTTGAAAATGACGAGCCTAATGTAAATGTGGGCATTGGGAATGACCTGGTGAAGGATTGGTAATTGCCTCTCACCACGATTGCCCATGGATTCACTGAGTAGTCATTACTCACTGAGCCAAAGCCACGATCCAAAAGCACTGGCTGTGAGCAGGCAAAAGGCTCGCGATGTCATGTGGTACGTATGTGCCATATATCGCGAGCCTATGTATGCCCCTTGATTTTGTTCAGTCGTTTTGGAGTCTTTCACAGAGTAACCTTTATTTATGGATTTCCCTGCCGGTCAAAGAAAAGTGTGTGTGAGATTTATTCCTTCTTACTTCACTCAGTCTTCCCCTTTGACCATTGCTGGCTTGCCAGTTGTAATAATAACCTGCCTCACACTTTTTCAAGTACAGGTTTTCAATTAGAATGCATCGTATACAGTGTGTCAATATATGGTATTCGTCAGTAAGGCGTTTCTTTTTTACCTCTTGTTTTTTATGATAGAGTGCCACTTAACTCACTGGATACTTAACACATTGGATGACAGAATTGCTCATGAAAACCCCATGGTCATGACAGTGATCTTTCACGTTTAGTCGTTACTCGTGCACTGGTCTTTTAGTATTGTGGTACACAAGTGATGCGATGGCGCCGCAGTCTCGACGGTTTTTTTTTAGAAGGTCTACCTGTGCAATTCTGCCGTCACTTGGATTTCATCATGTGGTCCTAAGTGAGGAGTTTACTTGCAGTTTTTTGAGCCGTGGGACTCATTTAATCTGAAGACTCTTTCAGTTCATTAACATGTATTTCTCTTTTTGGTAAACACACCTGCCACTGCCCACCCATATCGATGTGTGCAATTGATGTAGAAAGATATGCTTATTGTTTTTACTTGGATTGTTTGCATATTGCTGGTCTCTGACATGCCACACCGTGACCGAAAGGTTGCAGCAGCCGCTTTGAGTACCGTGTGCTTCGCTAGAGTCCACACTGTAGCTGCTCCAGCACTACTCGGCGCTAGATCTAGGGAATGGTGGCCGCGTTTGCATGACTACGAGTGGGCATCAGCTACAGTAATCGCACAACAAGCTACTCGCAGGCTGTGTTTAGGCTGACAATGTATTTCAGCATCCTGCCGAGGCACCCAAGTGCGTGGCCGACCTGCCAGAA
Source organism: Cristatella mucedo (assembly GCA_009760855.2). NCBI lineage: Eukaryota > Metazoa > Bryozoa > Phylactolaemata > Cristatellidae > Cristatella > Cristatella mucedo. The sequence continues at coordinate 5,710,753 of WPIO01000012.1, forward strand.
GACTTCAGCCTGCAATGGCCAGCAAAGGTAAAACAGAAACCGGGCCCTTGAGTAAGTTCAGACCTCTTGGGGATGTTTCAGAAAAATAACAGCTTATCCGTGCATATGCGTTTTCGATCTGAGTTTGAACCATTTCTAATGTCATCTGCTTGTGGCATACTCAAGCTAGTCTGAGCCGCAACAGGAAGTTGCTGCTAAAACGACGATAAGATACTTGAGAGTAGTCGAGTGAAAAGAGTTGTCTGTGTAGTAAGAACAGCAAGTAGATACTAGTGAAGCAACGATTGAAAGTTAAGAGTGGCAGTGTAAGCCAAACATGCAGATTCGCATGCTGTAAGAAGTGTTGCAAAGATCCCATGTGATACATGCAAAGCAAAAATTCCCATTCTCCCCCAGCAGCTGCAAAGATCCATATGCAGTGCTCAAGTTGGCCGTTAGTTTTGCATCACTTGTTCCGAGTAGTAGCGTTTGATCTGGCAACTGATTACATTTTTATGCGGTTTGAAGGCAGACGGCAATTTTGACTGTAGATATACTTTTTTCACAATGTGCCAGTATGTAGATTCTGGTTGACATGAAATTCGGATGAATGTTGCTCATTGGTGCAAGAGACTGGTTACATTTCAGCTGTAGGTATCTGCTATGCTTGCAGGCTTAGGATTCCGAATGACAGTAAGGAATAGTACAATTTATAAGCTAGTCGACTATCTCATTAGACCCATGTGTGGGGAGTTGAATTGGTTTCTTCTTATCAGGCACAATCTCCTTGACTGCTATGCAGTTGCATCAACTGAATTGCTATATTTATCCCTAGTCATTGCTACTTAGTTATCACTTCTGGTCTCAGTGACTATCAGCTTGTCTGTCTTTGTCTTGCTCTTGCTCTCTGTTGGTCTCTGTTCTGTGTCTGGACATTTATTCTCATTATCAGTCGCATTGCATGTCGCTGTCTCAGTCTTTCCCGGCTCACTATATCAGACTTTCCATGTGCTCATTTGTTGCGTGACCTTTCTCTTCTCTCTCTCTCTCTCTCTCTCTCTCTCTCTCTCTCTCTCTCTCTCTCTCTCACTCTCACTCTCACTCTCCCCTCGCCTTCATTTTGGCCTTCTATCTCCTCCTTTCTTGGCTGTTTCTCCCTATTTCTCTCAGATCCGCCTCTCTCTTCCTTCTTCTCATCCATATTATATGCTGTAATATCGGTGACAACATAAGAGCAGTTATCCAAATTACCTTTCTGGCGTAGAAGTCTGTCCATCTGTCCATCGGTTGTCTACATTCTTGTATGATCTCACAGGGTGGAAGTATTCAGTATGCTGTCAAGCAATTTGAAGAAGCACTTGAGATATACCAAGATTTCTGGGACTTGTGTGACCAGCTGGATTCGTCGACTTGGATCTTGGAGCCCGAGAAGCCTACACGAGCTGCCAGCAGGCGGCGTATAGCACTTCGTGAGCATACGATAAGCGCTGAAGCTTGGCAAGCCACAGGCTGCGTCAGTCATTCGCCATATGGCGAGTCTTTAAATTGTAAACTAATAGCAGTGCGCTGTAATTTCTCGGCGAGGGTAGCGAGCTCTTTGGCAATCCGATGTTAGTCGATAACGGCTTTTACTATGAAGATGATTATGTTATCTCGAACAGCCGTAGCTAATGTCTTAACTTGCAGGTGAGAGCGTGTCTGTTCAAGTGGAGCTGCGACCCAAACAGCCGCGCAGCCTGCCCGACATCAAGCTTCTCGGCTCAGACAGAGGTACTGCAGGGCTGCCTTGGTTTTTATCGCACACTTGGCTACCGACGACGATCTTGCTGCTGCAATAATGGTGGAGTGTGTGAATGACCAGCCTACCTCTTTTTCGTGTCTCCACGTGTTGGTATAACCAGGATATCTTTATTCTCCCACAGCCCAAGCACTGACTTATACATGCAGCTTATATCCTGTTCTTTTATTTACAGAAAGTTGGTGGCAGATACTTTTGTTCTGCAGTTGCTAGACTGTGGAACTCACTTTCGAAATTTTCTAATCGATCGTAGACTTTTTCCCTCTGTCGATTCATCTCCTCCATCTCTTCCACCTTACTTCGATGATGCAAAATACTACCTCAGCTTTTGTATTTCCACTATTCTTTTCAGTTCTAATTTTCGCATGAAATGTAAGCCATTGGCTGGCGATTGCTCACTGAAGTTGTTTAGTCTGTGAGTACTCTGTACACAACTCTCGAGGTCACATCCACTTCGTCTTCGTGACTTGTGATGTTACAGGGGACATATTCAGGTGTATGCACGTGTACGTGTGTGCACGGGTGGCACGAGTGTGCATACGTGTGTGGTCTGAGAGTGTGATGGAAGTGAAGGAGCAGTGGCAGTATCTGGTACATGTTCTGACCGGTGCTTTGGCTGTTCTTAAAAATGCAGAGCTTCTATTTAGTCGTTTTATTAGACCTCAATCCAAACTGCATTCTCCGAGTGAGCCTCGTGTACACGTGTTACTTTTTGTTGGACTCTCAATGCAGACATTGGGTTAGTATGCTCGGCTGTGTGGTAGCGCTGTAATGTCGCCCATTGCTGTTGTCCTATTCTGGTTTGGAACAGCTATCTGTATGTATGAGTATTGCTGTATGTACAGGTTTGTATTCAAATTGTTGTTGCCTGGTTCTGGCTTGGCAAATAGCTATCTGTATGAATAGGCATTGCTAATGGTATATACAGTATATGCACTCATATATGGACGTTTATCTGCATAGATATAAGGATATGTCTGCATTTTTATGAATGAATGTGTGTGCAGATTGTGCAGATTTGATGTGCAGATTTGATGTGGCATCAGCTTAGCATGCATTTTCAATTTAGGTTCACACTTATAATCGTAATAATAATAATATAACAATAATACATTCGAATAGCATCCTCAGAGAATTGAATCTCTTTGTAGGCACTTTATTTAGGGGTTTTAGTAAGTTTTCTGGTGCCTCAACAGGGTGTAGAGCTTTGTGAGGTCTAGAGCCGAATTTTTTGTGGATTGACCCAAATGACAGCAATATTGGGTTGGTGAGCTGGAGATTTTTGCTCGCCTTTCTGCTTCTATTCTTGCTATATGTTTGCTTGTCGGCAGCTTCTCTTTACAAGATCTTATTCTTCAATGACATGACTGTTATCATTGGTAGTCATATTCGATTTAGAACGTTCATGACTTCTACCCCCTCACAAGAGCATCTTGAGATGTTTGTTTAGTAGGATTTAACGTTATATGTTGAAACGATCTTTTAAAAGCATCGGCACCGCCAAATCAAGTTTTTGTAGGTGCAGCAACCATTTTAGTTGACTGCACTGAGATCAAGTAGCGAAAGGGAAATTAACTGAACTAATGAAACCAGTACAACTTTCGTATTGTGAAGACATTGTGTCATAAGAGCAATTGTGGGCCTAGATCGCTGTGTGGATAGTTCCTGCTTGATCGGGATTCGGCGATAAAGTAGAAGCCAGCCTGGCTTCATTCTATATCCTTGGTATCTATGAAGCTCCTCCCAGCATGTCGTGTGCAAATTAAGAAGAATGTAGCAGGAATATTGATACAGAGTGGCTATATTAATACCCCCTTTAAGTGACTTAAATGCCTGTGAATTCATATGTGACCCGGAGTTCAAACTGCTGAATTACTCACTTAATTTATTGTTCACTTGAGCGGGTCTCTGTACGTGAAAGTGAATTCTATGTTGCTGCTGTTCTCTTGGCGATTTGTTACCGTTGCTGCTGCTGAGGGAATTGGTTGCTCAAGATTAGATGCAGTCAGAACAAGACTTTGTGTGCCTACTTTGCTTGGCTGATGCTTCCACCCAACTTTTCAACTTCGTTACAGCGATGGTGGAGCTTCGGAGCAAGCTGCACACACGCATACATTTGTGGTAAGTGTTTCTGTCTCAAGTGGGTCCCTCTTGGCTACGCCTGATAGATCTGTCTGATTGGCAGAACCTGCCCCACCGCAAGGAGTCCTGCCGAATATGACTGCTATTCATGCTGCTCTTTCTGTGATTGCGGTTGATAAGCCGATTTTATTGAAGGTCCGAGGATACTGGGCTACTCGAAAACCTGAGCTCAATTTTGGACGTCGAATTTCCAGCTCCACAGACAAGCAGAAAGGAGGTTCGTCTGTGTAGGGAGGGGGAAGGCATACTGTGCACTTGCTGCTGTGAGTTCGTTCACTAAGTTGCACGTGACACGGCTACTTTTTATACATCCGTGCCTGGCTGGCACATGTTTTGGCTTGCTATGTTTGCTGCATGGAACATTTTTAAAGTAAACTGTTGTGGAGTTGGTGCTAACATGCAAAGGAAGCAGCTGTGAGTCTCTGCCTATTTGATTGTTATGAGTATTTGGTTTGTTAAGAGTATCTCTCTCTTTCTCTCTCACTCCCTTTCTCTCTCTCTCTCTCTCTCTCTCTCTCTCTCTCTCTCTCTCTCCCACCCCCTCTCTCTCTCTCTCTCTCTCTCTCTCTCTCTCTCGTGTACGAATCCTCTGGTTTAGTAGGCGGTGATGCTGACCTAGCTGAGCAGCTTCTTTTCTACTTTTCTTTAGCATGTGCTGCTTGCAGGTGAGCGAGCACACACGTGTGTGCGAGTGTGTGCATGTGCATATGTAAGTGTGTGCGCTTGTGCGTGAATGCCCGAGTGAGTGCCGTGTGTGTGTGTGTGTGTGTGTGTGTGTGTGTGTGTGTGTGTGTGTGTGTGTGTGTGTGTGTGTGTGTGTGTGTGTGTGTGTGTGTGTCTGTGTGTGTGTGCATGTGATGTAATATATGAGCTGTTGCATGGTGAAACTGCCCTTCGTTATGCTGCATGGAGTATGCTTTAGTCTCGTGACTGCAGCCTAATAACTACATTGGCTCGGGCTGCCTTGCCTGTTTTCTTGCCTTGGAATCAAGAAAGCCCTGCCTGCCAGTAGGGGGACTCTTCCAACAAACCGGTGTGTCACGATGTTGCTTATACTACTCTCTGAGGCTTTGAGGCAGATGGCCGAGTCCCCTCTAGTGTAAGAATAATAATGTATTTGTATAGCACCATCAGAGAAAAAATCTCTTTCTATGAATTTTACATTTGCTCTAAAGGAATCATGATCGAATGATTAGTGGTATAACACACAAAATGTCAACAAGCATAACACAGTTAGAGATGACATGCCCAGTGTCAACATGTAAAATACGGTTAGCGGCATTTTGCACAGTGTCAGCACCCATAAGCAGACAAAGGACGATTCACAAGGACCCACTAAATGCTGCAATAAACAGTTGCATTTTTAGCTTCTTTTTAAATGTCAAGTCAGGGGATGTTGTGACATCATTCGGGAGTGAGTTACAGGCTTTGGGAGCATACAAACTTAAGGCCTTAAAGGCCTGGTCTCCAAACGATTTTAGGTTCGTACGAGGTGTAGCTAAACGATTTCATTCAGGAAAGCAGGTGGTAGGATGCATGGCCTGGGGGGGAGTAGTTCTGATAGGTTGGAGCCAGAGAATGAAGGGCCCTAAAAGTGAGTGACAGAATCTTGAAGTCGATATACTGCTTGATTGGGAGCCAGTGTAGGTCTGCGAGAAGTGGTTTGATGTGGCGACTGCTATGCTCACGACAAATAAGCCTAGTTACAGAGTTTTTCACCAACTGTAAGCACCTGATTGTTCAGGCCGGTAGACTAGTAAGCAGTGAGTTACAGAAGTCGAGACAGGATGTCACAGATGCATGGACCAATTTAGATGTAGTGTCCTTATCTAAGCAAGGCCGAATTTCGGCAACGTTATATAGCTGAAATTAGACAGACTTGACTTCGGAGCTGATATAGCTGTCTAGTGAAAGGTCGCTTAGGAACAGGACACCTAGATTTTGTGCTGATGAAGCAGAAAATATGCTGGCAGAGCCGATTTTGAGCATTTTTCTAATTTGTGAGTCACTCTTGGTTTGTCCATAACTAGTAATAATAATAATAATAATAACGATAATAATAACAATGTATTTGATATAACATCCTCAGAGAACTCAATAGGCACTTTACATTTTCTGCAAAGGAGGCACGATCATCATTTAACTTGAGAAAGTTTGCTCCACATAAAGCAAGGAATTAAGAGATATTGGAAGTGAAGGAGGGCTTAGATGGATCCAAAGGAAAGGTACAGCTGAGTATCATCTGCATTGTAGTGAAAGCCTAGATTGTCCTGGGCGGTCACATCGGCAAGGGGAGAGTATAAACTGTGAAAAGAAGCAGACCAAGCACAAAGCCCTGAGGTACACCCTACTTCAATGGTTCCTCGGATGATCTTTGTCCATTCACATCAATGCTCTTGAGTCTTCCACTGAGATAGATAGGATGAGAACCATTGATTGCACTGCAGTGCCTGTGATGCCCAGGCATGCACATGTAATGGGTGCCTGTAACTGCTTCGGTTTTTTTTTTGAGGACTTTGCCGTAGCCTGCGGCATCTGCTATGCTTATCGTCTGGAGACGAGCATACCGGACCAGAGATGTACTAACGGGTGCTGTAAGCAATCATTTCATCAGAGGTGTCTGTACGAGGTATGCAGGTGTTTGTGACCCATAGAGATTGCAATCCTTTTGCAACTTGGATATGTCGATTTCTTTGTTTCGTTTTTAGTCTTACGGGTATGTTACTGGCTTATTTTCCAGATTAATCCTCGGTTAATTTAATCTGTCTTTTCTACTCAATAGGAAGCCCGAGCTTACTTTTTTGTCGTATGTATCCCCCAACTGTTCATTCCCAGATTTACAATCGATCTTGTCCTTATGCTTCACCAAATAGACCGATAGATAATAGCTCCTATGAAGAGGTGGTACATGCTTACCAGCTAACTGATAAATTGGTTTGTACATGTGAGTTCATGCTTGTGTGTGTGTTCGCATGTGGGTGCGTGCTATCATGTGCTCGTGTGTGTGCGCATGCTTGTGTGCATATGTATGGGCGAGTGTGGCAGAGCCGGACAAAAGTTTGCTTGCATAAGTAAGATAGTGCATTCTTAATAAGGTGCAATGGTGTGAGATGACCATGTTTGACAACAGTAATAATAATAATAATAATAATAAGGAAACATTTATGTAGTGTCCAATGAGAACTAAATCTCTTTCTGGCCAGGCCACTTTACTGCAAAGGGAATCTTAAGACTCCTCAGCTTGCTGTGGCAGATTCATTTCGAAGCTCCTTTGGTCTTGCAATGTCGACATCCTTACACTAGTCGCTATGCTCTCCCCATAAAGTTTGTGTCATCCACACATGGACGTTTGTAAGCTTGAGCTTAGTGGGTCAGCAGCATCACTGCTCCCCATCCAGCCCACGAGCTGGCTGTGAAGCACAAAGCTGAGCATTTTTTTTTATACCAATATCCGGCCGCTAGTCGGAGCTAGATCTTTTGTCCGATGGCTAGTATATATCTCATTCCCGAGCCCTGGTGTTTCCAGCTAGCTCGAGGCTTCCATTGACACAGCATTTGAGCTTTCTAATCAGTGATTAAAAATATATTCAAAGAAAAGCCTTTTGTGGCCAAGTTTTGCTAATTGCATTTTTGCTAACAATGCCAAAATGACCCGATTCTTTGGTAGCGCTGTATTCTCATTCTGATGCATAAATTGCCATGCTGTCTGTTATGTGCTGCGTAGCCATGCCAGTTGTTAGCTGATGACGATTGGATAAGCAGTTCGTTCCACCCCAATGCAAACGATTGTTCTTATCAACCGTTCAGTTCTCGTGGCATGTCACATACTTTCTCAGGAACTATGCTATTCATGTTGTTTATCAAGCATGATATTACTCACCATTCAATTGCATTTCCCTTTGCAGCAAATGTAAAGCGCCTAGAGAGAGATTTAGTTCCCTGAGGACGCTTCATCAAGTGCATTATTATTATTATTATTATTATTATTATTATTATTATTATAAGTGATATTCCCTGTCGGGCCACTGTTTGTGAATGTTTTGCACTAGCCAGTTGGCTGAAAGCATGTCCTCATGAGTTGTTGCAACCGCTAGTGTGTATCGGTACGAGAACTTTGGGTCGCATCGACCGGCCGACCATGCTTCCGCTGGCGGCAAGACATGCGGGCATCGCTGCCGTGCATCACTTGCTGTGTCTGATACTCGTTCTTCCGCGTGATTCTGTCAATTTACTGCCGCCACCCTCGTTTGCAGTGGTTTCGAAGTGTGCCCACTAGCCGCCAGAGCTTCAACGTGGTGTTTGGCGAATGTCCTTACTGTCGATCGGTACGTTCGCGTGGGCAGCTGCTTGTGCACAGAGTGGGCAAGTGAGGCACCTTCCATGTCCGTGTCACTGAGCTCGGGGCTGCACAGCATACAAGGGAATGGCACTGCTTTTGTGCTCAATCGCAACTGGCTGCCTTAGCGACCCCAGGAGTGCTTAGCTTCGGTGCCCAGGAAGCTGTGCTACTGGTGCAGCAGCCCGCATAGCAAAGAGCCAGCCGGAAGGCCCGTTTGCTGCCTTGGCCCACCTCCTGCCCGGCGACTGGCTGCCTAGCTCTCACTCCCACGGCACGGCACGTGCTGCCTTCATTGCTCAGCTGCTCAGCGATCGCTACTTGCAGGCCCTGACGGTGAAGATGCCGCTCAAGTGAGCCATTACTGTTGCTGCTGCTATCGCCGGCCAACCGACGGACTCACTCAGAGTGCTTTCTTGGTCGACCTACTGCTTGCTGCTGCTGTGTTGGACGCCCGGGTGCGGACCGATCAATCATGCCGCATCTCTCAGTGGCCTGATGTTGACGACACCAGACCTTGCAAATTGTCGTTTCTGATTTGTTAGTGGAGATAATAGCACTCTCGTATATTTCCTTAAACTTCGAGCTTCCTTGCTGCTATCTTTGTGCGGTCCGGGTTCGTCTGCAGTGTGTGCGTGTGCGTGCGCTCATGTGCATGTGTGTGCGTGAACGCACACATGTAGGTACATTTTAGGCATGTGTTTATTCGCACATGTGAGTTAGCTACCTTTGGCACATTGCTGCTAGGCCATTCTTTGAGCTGTGCAGCTGCAGCTCTTGGACCACTAGCTAGGTTCACGTGCAGCTCAGGTTTGCTACTCGGCAGCACCCAGACTAGCGTCACTTGCTCGTTTGTATAGTTTGGACTACACTATGTGTGATGCATCCGAGGTGCTCGAACATTCGCTATGATATCCGCAGGGGTGCTGCTGTCGGGTTGGGTGGCCTCAGGGCTGGCAAATATCCCTGCCATGATGCGGAAGGATTTTGAATTCACGAGCTCCTGGCATGCGTGGCATCCATGGTCTGACGCTCAATGGTAACCGAGTATGCCCTGAAGCTTGGATGAATCCATTCGTCCAGCACTGCCTGGTTTGTACTGCAGCCAGCTAGTTTGGATAGATGGCGCTGTGCGAAAGTCTCAACTCGGCTTTTGGCACCGACAGCTCCTGCCAGGCTGGTTGGCAGGCGACCACGTGGCCTTGCCTTGATGAGTGACCTATAGTCCAGCGGGATGCTGAGCGAGAGGCATTTCAATGGCCAGCCTCACGGCCGCACACATTTTGCCAACCCGTGGCTTGATAGCAACGTTTTTGACGCACCATGCAGGTTGCAGCTTCAGGAGCCACGTTGGCACTGCAGACCGTCCGGTTACGGTTAAGGTCCAGTGAGCCCCTGGAAATGGGCCCGGCCAGCATACATTTAGTAGGCGTCTGCAGCTAAAGTAAAATTAAATGTCAGCTGACTCGAACCCCTCACTTGTACAGCAGCAGAACAAACTCAGTAGCTATCACTCTTCATTGCATTTGTCAATAGGGAATTGCCTGAGGTCGAGCCCGAACCCACTACCCGAATCGTGAATTGTGAGCACCTTACCCTCAACGCTAAGACTCAGAGGCAATGCAATCTGAGGGTCCTGTTCGAAGGTGACCTTTCACGAAACTTCGACATCAGTTCCACAATCGTGTAGCCCCTAGGATCTTAGCCCAGGGGTGAGGTGCTCGCTCATCACGACCCAGGTCATGGGTTCGAATCCTGCAGTGGGGTATTGCCCACTGCAAGCGGTAGTAATACTTGTTGCTGTATAAATGAAGCTGTTGAGAATCAGCTAACTTCTTTTTTTGCGTCTGCCTACTTTCAGTTACATGTCTTGCTAAAGAAATTTTTTCAATTACCGCCTGTCCAGACAAAACAAGATAGCTCGGCCAAGTTGGCCCATGCATTTGTGGCATCCCCATCTCGACTTCCTAAAGTCACTACTTGCAGGTCACTTCCTGCTTGCTCAATTAGAGGCGCGGAGCTGGTGCAAACAAAATGCTGCAGCTTGTTGTCGTGAACGTCGAAAGTGCCGCATGCACCCCACTGCTCACCTACAGCTGCAGTGGGTCCTCCTCAAGCAGAGTACCGACTTGCTGGCCGGCAGGTGCTACGAAGGGTGGCTTCATTTGGGCTGCCTCTAGGCAGTACAGTGGCACCAGCATAGCTAGACCGTTTGCGTTTGTAGTGTGTAGTAAGTACCCTATTGTTCACGGATGCATTACTTTTTCCTGGCTTTATAAAACAAATCAGTGACAGCCAAGACTGCAGACTGAACTTAACACTTCCGAGTCTGCCTAGATTTGACCATACATTGACGTCCTCCAATGGGCAATGCAGCAATGCAATACAATGTTTCCAGTTACCTGCTGCAAAGCCGCATTGAAGGCCTTGGGTTAGCTGATGGATAACCGCCGCCCGGACCGTTTGAGTTGGCTGACCCCAGCACCGTGGGAGAGGTAATGATCCAAGGTGAGCGACCGATGTTCAGAGGAGCTTAAAAGCCGTACAGTAATGGTCTCCGTAATGCGAGATACTTGGCAGCGCTAGTCCGGAGAAAAGCCCATTCAAGCGGCCAGTTAAAGCATGGGGAACAGGAGGCCCCCTCCGCTGAAGTAGGCAGTGACGTACGAAAAATAAGGATTACAGCTACATAGCATTGACGAGCTTTTAATACAAGCCTTTGCTAACTAAGATTGTGAGTATTTAAGAGGCAACGCACTGTCGTGTCCGTTCTGCTAGACGCTGGCGCCGCCTCACTCGGACCCACATTGATGTAAGCTCATGTTACTCTGGCTCCGAAGCTTCTGACGTTCGCAGGAAACTAACCCGCAAGACTCGCTGTCGGTTTTCAGCGGCGCTCTTCCGACTTGCCGCAGCGAGGCCTGATCGTAGAGGAATTCGGTGCGGAATTCAGGAGTTCGAATTCGTTATCCAAAGAGATGCGTGCGGAGATAAGCTAATTTCGAGCCGACGCCCGGGTCGCTTGCAGCCGGGCGCAGCCCAGGGGCGACTCGCCTTCGAGAAGAAACTCGTCAACTAATTACGGGAGGCGTTTTTCGACCGCTTAACCGTCGGCTGGGTACTTCTGCTTCGCTCGGTAACAAATGTCCCCATTTCAATTCGCCCCCGAGCTCTGTCGGCCCGCAGGAGGTCCGGCGCGCTCGCATCCGGGCAGCTCGCGTCGTGCCGACTGGGCGGCTATCGCCGGGCCGGCCGACCTGTCTCTCGGCTGTTACACGCGACTCGCGGCGGCGGTCACGGGTCGCGCGTTTATGCTTCGGTTCCTGCATCAGAGAGACCGTGGCGAACATTGGCCACCAGCCGCCGTTCGAGCGTTTCGCATTGGCTCGCGCTAGCGCGCGGAACGAAATCTCTTAAGCGCATCCGTCTCGCCGGTCGGCGTTTCCCGATGGGCGGAGCGAGCGCCATGCGAAATGGCGGCGTAGCGCGCACCGGCGCTGCTGGCATCAGGCTAGGCGCTGACGAACTGAACTCGTGCGTGCACACTTGGTCTATTTGAACTGGCTGTGACGAGGAGGGAAACGGGCGAGCACCGGCGGCGATGTTGCTCAACGCCGACCACGAAGCGAGCGCGGAGGAGAGCTAGGGCGCTGCGTCTGACCTCCGTCGGGCGCAGCGGTGTCGACGAATGCCTAAGCGGGCGCGCGCAAAGCGAGCCGGATGCGGAAGCGTGACTCAACGTAAGTGGGGAGCTCGCGCGTCGGCGGGCGTGCGTGTGGCCGGTAGGAGGGCAGGGTGGCAGCGCAGGCGGTCGAGCGAGTGGGGCGCGGCCACGAGTCGCGGCGGGGCGCGAGAAGCGGCTACCGCGGAGGCGGCGCCGAGCGAGCGCCCGGTGGCGAGCGAGAAGCTCAGAAGATGCTTTTGAACTCAAGCGCCGGCTCGGCCAGGTTCTTCTCGTCCACGATGGCGTCGCAGCGCGAGTGGCACGCGCGCGAAGCTTCCTGGCAGTTGTGCAGGCACACCTGCCCGTCGAAGTACTCCGAGAGGCCGACGGAGGCCATCAGGTCGGCATTGTCGGCGCACGTCGATGCGCAAGTCTGCGTGGTGTAGGTCAAGGTGCATCGCTTCTTGCACTTTTGCTGCGAATGCAAAGAAAAGAGCGACTCGTATCGTTCGGCGAAACCGTTCGCGGCGCGTCCGCGTAGTCGCGCGACTGAATTTTTCTAGCTATGTGCCAGAGCGCCGCCGTTCCTAGTCGGTCGAGACGTGTGCGCGAGCCCTTCGGTTTCACCTTGCGGCTAAGTCAAGAACGCGAATTTATTTTGGAGCGCCCAGCAAAAGTGACGGTCTTGGCTGGCTTAATAATAATAATAATAATAATAATAACTCACTTGATAAAGCGCCCTCAGAAAACTTTATCTCTCTCTAGGCGCTTTACATTTGCTGTAAAGTTAAATGCAATTAAATGGTAAGTAAAATTATGCTTGAAAAACAAACGAGATGAATAATATGGTTAGGGGTGACATGCACAAGATCAGCATGCAAATGTGGTTAGTGGCAGCATGCACAGTGTCAGCACGCATAAGCGCATCAAAGACGAATCACAGGGACCCCACTAAATGCTGTCCTAAATAGCTGCGGCCTCGTCTGCGCGCCTAGTCTTGGGCCGAAGCCGACAGTCGGACATCCTGTAGCCTTCCGGTGGGACTCGCAGTTACACGTCGAGCAGCCGAGTTCGACGGCCGCAGTCGACGCCGCCTGGGCCCACTGGATTTAGCAGCTAGTCCGCCAATGTCCATGGGCGATACGGCGTGTCACGAAGGCCTCCGGCCGCAGCCGCTGCGCCGAGGCAGCCGTCCGTTGTTGAGCCTTTCTTATGCCTGCTTGTCATTTTTAATGCTCCGCACGCCTTCCTTAACATCCTTCTTTCTCTATCTCCCTCTCTCGATCTTTCACTTGCTCACTATCTTGAACTCGTTCGCTGTCTCTCTTTTCTCGGTCTCTTCCTGTCTCTATATAACAGGAGCAGCTAAGGCAGCGGGCTAGGCATGGAAGCGGACGACGCCATACAAAAGACTTATTAATAATTGCCATTCTATCGTTCTCCCTCTTTCTTCTCTCTCTCCCCCTCTCAATGTCTCTCTCTCTGTGATAACCCTGCTATCAGATGTGATTAAGACTTATAATAATAATAACAATAATAATTCACTTGATAAAGCGCCCTCAGAGAACTTAATCTCTCTCCAGGCGCTTTGACTTGAAGCTTTCAGTATTGACACGTCGTTCCCTCGCCGACACTGGCTGATTGTCAAGGTTCAAGCATTTGGATGCGACCTGGCGGCGGCCGCGGCGCGTTCGCGTGTGCGGAGAGCGAACCACCGGAAGATGACCCGGCTGACTCCAACAATTGCGGAAACGTCATGGGATTCTTGAATGCAACTGTTACAGAAAATCCGTCTCTATCTGAACGTCGGTCTCGGTGTCAACGAGGAAACACTACATTGTCACGTCGTGTGAGTCGCGTTTGTGCGACGTAGCGTTGTTCGTCAAGCGAAAACGGCAAAGCTATGTGCGCTTAGGGTTCACCGCAGCCACAGGTACAGCCTGCGAACCCGCGGCGACCGAACTAGTCAGCGTCGTCTCTGCAAGCACCTACGGCCCGGCGGCGGCGGAATTTTCGGGTGGCCACCCTGGACGGCTGCCCTCTTGCCGCCATGCGCTGAATATGCAGTCCACACCGCTCGGCTGCGACAAGTGTCAATCGACCGGTGACAGTCGATGTCGAGCGCGATATCTTAAGACGAGCGCTAGCTAGGAGTGCGCTCTCCACTCGTCCGCTGACGCCGCCTGCGAACGCGTGCGCCACCGCGCTCGCTCACGCGCGCATGCGTCGCTCACCGCGCAGGCCCAGAAGCACTTCTTCTTGAGCAGTCCGCACGGGCTCTTTACGGTCTGGTCTCCGGGAGCGGCCACCTTTCGGCAGTAGTGCTCGTCCAGGTCGCACTGCCACGAGCACTGAAAACGAGCGGCAGCGCTAGCCGGTCAAGCCGGCGGCGAGCAGAGCGACACTATGGCGGCGGTTGGCCGCCGCTGCGGTAGCTCCGACGGGCGGCGCCGCACTAATCAGCTGCTTCCGCGCCTCTCGCTTCCAAGTGGCGAGCGCCGGCCGCGAGCACCGCGCATTCGCGCAAGCGGGTGGCGCGCTCACTCGACAGCGTCAACGAGGAGCGGACGCGTCCGCTTTTGGGAAAGCGAGCTCGTTTTATTTAGCGACCGCCCGAGTCACCTGCGCCGCCGCACACCGCGGCGCAGGTGACTCGGCGGCCACTGCGTCCGCTCCGTCGCCGCCCGCGCGCCGTCCGAGGCCGGTGCCGCCGGCGCTGTGTGGTTGGGCGGACGCAGCAGACGCGCGACCGCGGTGCTCGCTTGGATAATCCGAGCGAGTGCCGCAGTGCCGCTCGCGTGTTTCTGGCCGCCGCCACACTACCGCCGATTGAGGCGCTGGTCGCGGCGGCTGCGTGCCTGTCGGCAAGCAGCCGCCGCGATCCAAGTCTGGCCGCCTGCCTTTTGTGGGCCGACTACGCTGCGCTGGCCGGCACGTAATAAGTGGCTGTATCAAGCCGCGAGTAGCCGTAGCGGACCTCGCGGTCACGAGGCGCCGCCAAGTTTCTGAGCCCACCGACCCGAGGGAATCAGAAGAGCCACCCGCTCAGAAATTTCTGCGAAATCGCGAGCTAGCAACGTTTTTCTGCTTAGAGGTATAGAGTTGCAGCTGCCAATGCGACGGAACTGATGAGAGTCCGGTGTCGAAGCACGTGAGCGCCGCCGCTAGCAATAAGATTTAAATCGCTACCGGGATTAAAAGGTTTAATCGATAATTTCACAAGCGGATGCATAGGGCAAAACACCCGGTCGTGCACGTGTCGACGGGACGACGACGTGCATTTTCTGCTTTTAAAGTGTCAAGAGATGCAAAAAACGGAGGAGCAGAAGCTGTGAGTGATCATTCTTATCTAAACAGCGGAATGAGTGCTTAAATATTAAAAGGTACAAGTGCCTGCCCACGGGCGCGCGAACGTGTGCTTATCGTAAGCCTGCATTAAGTCTCCAGCGTGCCGAGTGTACTGTTATAATGCTTCAGAAGAAAGCTGCATGCACCTCGCTTGCAGTAATCGAAACAGCCTCGATTCCTTTCTCCCGTAGGCAGACGCCGATCCGTAGAGACCGTCGCCGCCGCCGCCAAGCGTGTCAGCTAATGGTGGTTAGGAGGCATATATACCTGCTGCTTAGGCTTCTGCGAATGACCTTAACAGTAGCATGATAGGGCCAATGCCAGCGATGGGGCGGAGCTTGCGAGGGAGGGCTCTACTCATTTCTGCCCATATGCGTACGCGCGTGTGCGGCAATTCGCGAATGAAGACTTAGAAAATATAAAATGCCGGAAATTATGTGCGTGCATACCGAGAGCAGGAAGAAACTTTCAAGCAATGCCAACGTAGGCGGAAAACTGAATGCGCTCTATTTTTTGTCAACCGGCCGGTCTTCGAGAATCAGCACACGCGCTGTAGGGCTCGCTAGAAAGCTAAAGCTCGGTTCTACCATTCATCTGGACTGGAATATAGCTCTAAAGTTCCAAAGTTAGTTATCCTAGACTGCTCTCGGTGCGTGCGCCTGCGCGCAGGTGCTACCTGCGGGTGGCGCTGCAGGGCTCCTAAGGAAGAAGATCGAGCTCTCACTGGCACCTCTGGGGGGAGGGGCGGCGGAACTCTCTTCCTTTAGATTTCCCTTCATTCCTACTTTTCTGTGATTTTCTTTTACAATTTCCTTCCTCAACGGTACTCATAATTTGGCTCGGTCTCTCATGCTTGCCAGGGTTGAGCGAGGTGAATGCTGCCGCTGGCTAGCGCATTGCGAACCAACAGTCCCAATGGCCTTTGAGCGAACGTAGCCACAGCCCGCCAGCGCCCCAGCCGAGTGGCTCCCCTCCGCTGCCATTTCAGACGCGCGCGGACGTACATTCGCACAACTCCGGTCGGCTGCCATGCTCGGCTGGCTTCGCTCTTTCAGCCCGCGAGTGCGCCGCGCTCTCGCGTCGCGTCTAGCTCTGCCGCTGCGCGCTGTGCGACGGCGCGCGCGAGGGCCGCCGCTGCCGCTTCCGCCGCGCCTGCCGGTGCAACTCACGATGCTGATGTCGACTGCGTGGGCCGCGGCAAAGACAAGTAGCACGATGACAAGCTTCATCTTCTTTGCTCCGGTCGCTCGGCGTCGCGTGCTGCTCTGCTCGCTGCTCCGACCTCGACTGGCCGCCGCTGCTCCGACCTCGCGACCTCTACCTGGCGGGCGCGCCCTCTCTCTCGCGCACCGTCGCCGCCTCGCCGAGGCCAGCGGCCGCTGAGCAGCCGATTTCTATTGGTAACAGCGTCGCTAACTGCTTAATGAAAAGCTCTCGCGAAAAGGGATACGGGAACGCCCGCTCGCATTTTCTCGGCAATTCGCTTCCGCCGCTCCCGGTGGCGAGCGGCATGTGTTGGCAATCAATGCGAAATTTCCGAACGACGGACGAGTTAAACATAAAAGATGCTGGCCCTCGCGAAATGACCGCGAAGCATTTTAACGGTAACCAGATCGCTGTGGGTTCGCTGGCGGCTGCCGCGCGGAGCTGAGGGCCGCCGCTGCCGCCGCACGCCCCGCCAGTCGGCTGCTGCCGCCCGCGCCATTGCCGCCTAGAGCGTCGCCGATCGGCGACAGGACTCGCGTAGCATTTGGCCCGCTCGCTGTAAGGGTCGTCGGAGGCCAAGGCCGAAGCCTCGCGCACTGGTTCGAGGAGGCTACAGCAGCCTACGAAGAGAATGGGTGCGGCGGAGACATCTTTGCCGCCGGTAGTAGTAGGGCTCACCGGGCCGGCGGTCGACTCTTCCGCTTTCGCCCGAACCTTTGCGTGCCGTCAGCCGGACGCATTTGCGACGCGCGCGAGGGCGCGACACTGTCTTCGGCCCGCTGGTTGCTGGCGCCGACCAGCCGATCGCCACATCTCCGAAGGGGAGGGCGCGTTGCCCGGCCTACGTAGGGCTGCTTGAGTATGTGAGAAACCGTAGGCATTTTGGGCCAAAAGATCTTGACCCGGCTCGCCAAGCATGACCGATTGAAGTCCGCTTCGCAGCCTCTCCCTCCGTCGGATTATTGAGACCGGATTAAGAAGGATGTGAGAAGACGGGCGGCGAGTGCATGCTCCGAATCGCGCCGACACGCTGGCGTCCAATTTTATACGCGCCTTTTTCGGTCAGCGATGGCTCCGAAGTTTCGGGGCTGCGCGTAGTACCCGGCCGGTTCGACGGCACAGGCGCTTCGCGGCCGCGCCGTCGCAGACATCCGTTCGACACCCGACGGTCGAATGCAGCCTCGCAGCGCTGCCGCAGACGAATCGCAAGTGAGCGAGCGCCAGCTTCGGGTGACGCGCGAAGATGCGGCAGCGCGCGGCGGCACACGCGTTCGGCGACGACTCGTGGCGCGCCGCGCATACCGCTTCAGCGGCGCGAGAGCGCAAGCAGACCGAGCTTTGTGGTCGTTCCGCACCGACTGTCCGCCGGCTGCGTTCGCCTGCGTTCCTTCGCGAATAATGAGCAGTTTGCGCGCAGGTAATGGCGCCGTCTGGGCCGGTCCTGGCGAGGCGCGTGCTCTTCGCCCGCGAATCTTCGCAAGGCCACCCCGCAATCTCAGCAGACTTCGTCGCGAGATCGCGACGTCTCGTCGCTGGGACGAAAAGACGCCTAAGGACGACGCGACAAATGGAACAGCGCTGGGATAGCGCGGCGAAGCAGGCCGGCGAGCTCGCCTAGGGACGGCGCTTTCCCGAGATCGTGCGAGATTCGTACGAGGAAGCGAGAACCTTGAAGCAGCGGCGGGGAGCTTGCGGCCGCCCGGCCGAGGCCGACTGGCGTGGCACGCGGCGGCCGCAGTCGAACTGAACTAAGTGGCGCAAATTGAATATGTAGCGTGCTGCGGGTGCGGCGCGTCGCCCAGCTGCGGTCGGCCGTAGCGAGCTCTCCGCAAAGGAAGCGGCGTCTAGCCAAAGAATCACCAGGACGACGACGACGACACTGCCGCCGCCGCCGCCACTCCCCCCCCCCGCCGGCGGTCCTAACCGCATAGCTCGATCGCCGTGAGCTGTCGACGCGGCAGCTGCGCGCGCAGAGCCATCGGCCGGCTGGCTTGCTGCTTGGTGGCTGCGTGCGCGAGCGAGCAATCCGCCGTCAGTTGCGAGCAGCAGCTCGTTTGCCCTGCAGGAAATAAATCTGAAATCTGACTCGTTACGTTGACTGGTCAAAGTTCGAGCGCCGGGCACTCGGCGGAGAGCGTAAGTTTCATCGCTGTGCAGAGCCCGAGCGACCTTTGCACTGCATTCTTCGTCTGCCGCCACTCTTCGCAAAAGCTGTAAGTACCTGCGAGTACACTTTCTCTTTGAGAAAAAGCCCTCCAATAAATATTCGCGCAGCGATTGCAATAGCTTTCTTTGCTCCTGCTGGCTAGTCGAGCCGTCCGCACGTCAGACCGCGTGCTATCGTTTCTCATCTGATTATCAAGAATTAAGCCGTTCTACAACGTCAGGGCAGTGCAGTCTTTTAATCGCTTGCAGTTCAATGAGAAAGCTCTCGATCAGAAGTAGAGTTGATGAGTTCATTTAACCATCAGACTATAACTCACGACAATAGTGAAGATAATTGTAGCAAAAACAGATGATACTGCTTACATGACAGCAACCTAGCCTGTAGAAGACATCGGTGAGAGGCAACAACATTAAAAGCCGTCCGATGGCGATGGTAGCACGACGACTGCGGCGATATTACTGGATTTTAATTTTAAATTACGTACTCCTAAACGCGGGAATATTTAATGAAATTTAAATTCTAGGAAAAACGAGTTTGCTTGGTCATTATACTGCAGTAATAAAGATGAGAACCCGGTGAGACGATGGGTAATTAAAACAAAAGTATAGTAACAATTTGGTCACTTCTCACAGCTCGACTTGAATACCTCGCCGTAGAGCGCACGGTCTTTTGGTGCGAGGTACTTGCCATCCAAAATACCTACAGTGTTTATGTTTAGATATGAGTTTCTGCACGATGCGAAAGCTTAGACGCTTAATTATTATAAGGTATTAGGTGAGCGTATAAACTACCTCCACACAATCTCTTCATTAATGACCTTCTTGGGTTGTTTGTTTTTAGTCATGTTATCTCACAGTCCTACTAGTTATGGACAAACCAAGTGTGATTCAGAAATTGGAAAGGATAACGGTCACAATCGGCTCTGCCAGCTGATGTCTCCGGCTGAATATGTGCGCGGTCAAGGTGTGTCCTCGTCTAATGTGACCTCTCATTAGACGAGGACATCAGCTCCACAGTCAAGTCTGCCTACTTTTAGCTACATAATATTGCTAAAATTTGGGCTTGTTTAGACAGAGATACCATATCTATATTCGTCCATGCATTTGTGACATCACGTCTCGACTTCTGTAGCTCACTGCTTGCTGATCTATCGGCCTGTGCAATCAGGAGCATACAGCTGGTGCAAAACTCTGCAGCTAGGCTTGTCTGTCGTGAGCGTGGCAGTTGCCACATCACACCATTTCCCGCCAACCTGCACCGGCTTTCAATCAAGTAGCATATAGACTTCAAGGTTCTGTCACTCACTTTTAGGTCCCTTTATTCTCTGGCTCCAGCATACCTATCAGAATTTTTCCACCCAGGCGAAGAATAGTGCAGCCCACTGTTCTGACTCGAATAGTTTAGCCATACCTCATACGAACCTCAAAACCACTGGAGGCCGTGCCTTTATTTGCTACGCTCCAAAAGCCTGGAACTCACAACCGACCCACGTCATAACGTCCCCTGACATGAAGAATTTAAATTATATATTAAATAATTTAAAAATAAGCTTAAAACGTACCTGCTTTTTACATCATTTGGTGGGT
Source organism: Cristatella mucedo (assembly GCA_009760855.2). Lineage (NCBI taxonomy): Eukaryota > Metazoa > Bryozoa > Phylactolaemata > Cristatellidae > Cristatella > Cristatella mucedo. The sequence continues at coordinate 5,730,979 of WPIO01000012.1, forward strand.
CTTTGTAATTCGTTTCACGTGTGCATGTACCTGATTACACTGAGCCTGCTGCTTGCGGATGCTACCACCAATCACTTGGCGATGCTTTCTATAAAGCATCTGTCAAGTGCCTAGAAAGAGATTCAGTTCTCTGGTGGCGCTATGCAGATGTATTATTATTTGTATTAGTCTATATGTTTCCTAACATTTTCGGCCTAGTAGCCATCTTGGTTCCTTTGAAGTAGTCATAGAACTATCGTAACTGAGCTAGTAAAGTCAGTTCACACAGCATTTATTACTTTGAAAAACAATTATAAAACAATAACAAAAAGATCGACAGTTAAATGAGCGTTCAGATAAGAAAATTGAGAATACACATTCACTATCTCTTTTTACCATCGATAATTAGCGAGTCTTAATGTAAAGGGTGGGCTTGTTGAAGTGTTGATAGCCTGCGAGTGCCAGATTTACAGTCTCTAGAAGGAATCTCAAATAACCAAGTTACCTGATATTAAAAGGAATGAAACAAAATAAATAAAATAAAATGAAAAAAATGAAATAAAATAATAAATAATAATAATAATAAAATGAATTTTCAGACTAATTGGGTAAGCATGCTGCTAAAATCACAGTCCACAAAATTTACCCATGGAAAAACTAGAAGATTCTGAAATACTCTTCATAAGGGGTCATGAAAGTGATAACTTATTTGTCTCTGTGACCAAAAGTCTTGGTAGCAGTTTTGAAAATTTGCCCACGGCCAAAATTCATTTATTGACTTCACAGTTACTTCTTCTTTCAATATGAAAGCTTCATCGCCATCCAAAATGGATTTATCATCCACCTGAAATTTTCACCGCGAGAGGGTTCTCAAATGAATGAGTACTCGGCCAAATATTTGTGAACAAATACGCATGCTCAAAAACTTACGTCTTTGTCTTTTAGGTATTAAAAAATGTGTACTGCAGCTCAGATATTTTTGAAAATAAAGTAGGATGAAGAAAAAAGTTTGGCTGATTTCACAGGTCCGTATGTTGTGGCGGTAGAACAATGTTGGTTACTACCATCCACTTGCAGCGAGCAACAAAGAACTCGCTGCTCCAGGACGCTCTAAGTCACGATCCGGGTCAGGAAGTACGACGCTCCCTACCTTAGGCTAAGACGCAGCTAGGAAAAGCTCGCAATGATCCAAATTATGCTTAAGTAGAGCTAACTTTGAAATTAAAGTAAAACCAGCAGATTTGCTTGGCCTGAATGAGATTGACCTCATTAATGTGCAGCTGCAGATTGACTTCATTACGTTTTGCAAGTTCACTTGAAAACCTTGAACATTTATGAAACTTTAATTGTTCAGTATTTACACATAGACCCTAATAAATTAGTCGATACGACTTCCGCCGAACAAGGAATCCACAAGCGTGTCTCCCTCTCAAGAGCGGGATACTCGGAATATGTCCTGCCACAACGTCCGCCAGCATGGCGGCATGAGTTACCAACCGGCAGGCTAAGGGCGGCTCGAAAAATTTGGCAGCCGTATGTACTCAAGCTAGAAATGAGAGTCTATTCGACAAGAGCGGAGGTACGTTCTTTTTCACATTATTTCATTGTTCTGACTACTTAACTTGACCATAATTCAAAAGAAGAATAAGGTTTAAGAGCTACCTGTTTCTCACAGCCTTTGCTGTGTCTGTGTGAATCATCTGTGCGTGCTTATACGTGCTGAAATTGTGAAATGTAACTAAAAAAATGACACACTTTCTTTCCAGTACATGTAAATTACCCAGACAGATATTTAGCTCTCGTAGGATGCTGTGTACGTGTTTTATTATTATTACTATTGTTATTACTATTATTATCATGATTAGCTTTACGAACGCCCTATAGCGGCTACAGCACTGAAACGTCGGCGTTCTAAATCAGTCAGATTATGATATTCATAATTCGCGGTACCTGAATTCTATTAACCGACAATGGGATAGTCAATGTATACGTCAGCACGCAAGCCGAATTCTTGTCGTAGGCAGTTCCCGGTAGCTAAGCTCCACGAGTTGACCTTGACATTGAGCTGATTTGACTAAACTTTGAGCTGTACAAGAGTTGCTGCACACCGCGGTCGCCGTTGAACGCCCGCAGCCCTCCGTTGCTGCCCAATAGACTTGTCTGGGCCGCTGGATATGGACTTGTTATATTAAAGGTACTCCGGGCGCTCTCCCACGTGGCTGCCACGCTCCGCTGCTGTTAGCATGCCTGCATGCATTCATACTGCACCGACAAGACGTTAGCCGTGACTTCCAGGCTCAGGGCCTCGCAGGTAGTCACCACGCGTCTGTCGGCTGAGATTAGTATGGCTACGAGCGCTGTATTTGCGGCCGCGGCCCAGTTCTGTCCGAACATGGACGCCGCTTTACTGCGTTTGTAGCGTCACTAAACTCCTCTACCGCGAACGTAACGGTACTAGTATTTGAAGTGCACGTGACAAATACTGGCAGAGCTGGCGCCTTGAAGCATGGCTACAGCGAGTCGCAGATGCTGCCTCGGTACACGCAGGCACTCCGACGGTGGCGGAGCGCAGTAGAAATAGCGAACGCCCTTACCTTGATATAGCAAGTGTATGCCGTGGATAGAGAGCGGTCTATTCCTTTGCCATCGACAGGCACGCGTGTGTAGCAATAGTGACAGGGTTCAGCTCACTTCGCATCCCTAGCTGTCAATCACCACACATGTCCAGTTCATGCGGTCTAAGCCATCGATAGTGGCATATCTAATTCCCAATTCTTATATTTTAGAAAGCTGCTAATAGCTCTGTCATAATCTTACCGATTTAGAACGCACTTCCATTCACTGTCGCCGCCGATCATTAGGTTGTTTTGCTAGTAAATACAAGAAACGTAACAAAACAATGGATGTATGCACACTTAAACATACTTTAAACATTTTATTTGCATAGCGCCCTAAGAGAAATTAATTTCTATGCAGGCTCTCTACTGGTGCGCCGCAAGGCTCGAGCCAATGACCTTGGTCGTCAAAGGCGAGAACTTTACCTAGTGTGCCAAACCAGGACGGCCTGTATGGAAAGTGTCGGCTTTCGGCTTCGCCACATCGTGAGGCTCTAACATAAACTAATACGGAATATTTCTTTCCAGACACCTCCTTTGCAGCTCTCCTGTAGCCGTCTCGTCTTCGTCACCGACAGCTGCCTCAGCAGCAACGAGCTGGGCTTCTGTGCAATTTCTGAACGCTTGGCTTTATCAGCCGTTCACATCGTCAACACTTTTACTTGGCTGGAAACAGGCAACCCCCTTTAGGTTCAGCCTTATATTATACGATAACTGAGATCTCAAAAAGCAGAACACCATTATTACACAGCATCCAAGAAGGAGCAGCCCTCTGTCCACCGTTGCACAAGGGATCTCTCTCGCAAGCCACTTGCCAGGCCATCCATTACATCACCTCAACACCAATTCAGTATTGTCTACCTTACATTAAATTAAAAAAGTCTGTGGGACATTTTGGGAAAAATCTAGCAGATCTATTTGCTGAGCATGTACCCACTGGCGCACTTTCAGAAAGCAGTGAGCAATCGGGCTACTGTGAATCATAGCAAGAAGTCCAAATCGTCAGATTTTACGACATGCTTATTCAGCAACCGCTGAAACCGCCAAACAGTCACATGACACTCATGGTGCAGGCCCAATCAGCAACACGATTAAAGAGTATTGAAGAAGCTTGTCCAGCATCAAGTAAGCGGTCCCTCTCCCCACCAGTTTGTACAGCAGCAATCCCTAAGCAAATTGCAGCGGTCACGGCTGCACATATATATATATATATATATATATATATATATATATATATATATATATATATATATATATATATATATATATATATATATATATATATATATATATATATATATATATATATATATATATATATATATATATATATATATATATATATATATATATATATATATATATATATATATATATATATATATATATATATATATAACCGACACAGCTTTTTGCACTCTTCCGCTATGTCGGATCTTCAGTCTTTACCGATCGCGAAGCGATCTAGCAGGGGCTACGGCAGATTTTTGGATCCACGCACAGAATCACCCCAAGAATTTTTGAACTACTTATAATTAAGGCATAGGCATCAAAACCGGGGATATCTTGTCTACTCGTTAGACACATCGAGTCAGCAGTGGTGATGCAATATATTTTGTACTTTCAGTTTACGTTAACTTCCTACTTGGATTGACTTCGTTCCACATACTTTAAGTAAAAGCCAAATTTTAAGCAACCTTGTCATTAACAGCAGCCAGTTCTATATGCACTTACATAAACTAAAAAAATCTGTCATCCCAAGCCGTATTTATGGTTTCCCGAATTCACCACAAGAATCTTCAACAATTACCTGAACCTTTGCTACAATTGTAGCCGAGTTCCAGGGGTCAAAGGCTAGTTCCCGCCAAACCCCGCCATACTCCGGCCACTGATCCATGCCGCCGAGCTAGGGTAAGACGAGCGGCAGTCAGGTTAAACCTCTTTATAATATCGCATGAGCCAACAACAACAGGGGAACTAAACAAGTCTACAGGGAGGGTCCTAAACAAAGTAAATTATAGGAGGGCAAGTCGGCACAGCAAGCGCGAACAGACGTGTTAGTTGGTCAGTCGGCTTCTGCCGTCGCACCGTCGCCGGCCTCCGTCCCACCAGTACAAGCATAAGCCGTACAAGACCCGGCGAGCTGAGTATTCTGGGATAGACGGAGCAGACGTCCACAACAGTTGAGAGCTTCCGCCGAAAGACGCCAACACACGGGGGTGGTCACGAAGACGCTACACACGGGTAACGCGGAATATACAAGTCTCAACAACGAGCGTGCTAACCAGCTCCACTCGGGCCTTGGGTATTCGTCGCCTTTCGTGCGTGGCCACATCGCCGGAGCACGCCTGCAACCATCCAGGTGCATAACTCGGCGAAACCGGGAGCCTCCAACACCGCGACTTCCTCGGCCAACTTCTGCTACCCAAGAGCCCCGGTGACCTCACGTACGTCACCGCACATCCGGCCATGCCGTAGGTCCGACCCGGCCTAGCCGGTGACCCTTACCCTCATTATAGCCACCCGGTCCAAGCCAACCGAACCTAGCCTGGATACACGACGCTAATGTCGTTAGCACACTAATGTCCTGCTTCTTAATAACCTCAACATCTCTCGTACCAGTCTATCGGATATCGGGAGATTTTAGTTCTGAAATGCTGCAATTAACCGTTGCTTCAACTAGTGTCTACCCGCGAACCCAGAGATATGACATTCACAATGAGCGTAAGCCCCCATTCCATCAGATGCCCACTAGCTCATTGAATACTATTCCCGTAGCTATAGGAAGTAAGCACTTTCACTCAATGCGCTCAAGTTCAGCACAGCTCTGATCTGCAATTTGCTTAGTTCAATTGAACACAGCTCCTAATGCACCGAAGTTCAGCAAGGGATTTTGATAACTTCAAGTTTTGGCAGAGCAAGAAATCAATCCAGCTCTTCGGCACCCACTTCCTCAAACATTGCATGCTTTATGACGAATCAGATCGAGAGGTATGCTTCTGTACAATACTCACAGTATAGTTACCAGCAATGAGACTAGCACAAGACGACCGCCTAGGGTCCTCAGTCACTTCTGAAAGCAGATGCTTTGGTACAGAGGTAAGTTGCTCGTCTTTGACGACTGAGGTAGTGGGCTCGAGCACTGTCGCATATGTAAAGCACCGGGGTAACGATTAAGTTATGCTAGGGTGCTACACAAATAAATTATATTTTTCCTAGCTGATAGCTCCTTTAAGCATTTTTTCAAAGAAGTATGAAAAACTAAAAAACTCCACCATAAGAAATATTCTAAGTATGTCTTTTTATCTTCGAAGTTCCTATTCTTTAGAAAATTGTTGTTGCCAAGGCACCCATTAAAAAGCGGATCCTGTATCGTGAGAATTTTAGAAACTTTCGTCCAGTCTCTCTTCTGCCATTCTTAGTTAACACTTGAACGAATGGTGGCTCACAATCTCAACGATTACATCAATGTATCAGATACTACTGGCAATTCGAATCGGAATTTAGCGCTTACCATGACTCCCCAGAAAGGTCCCTCTGCATTAGGTTTAAAATTACCTTCTGAAAATGCTCATCAAGGAAAGGCCCAGATCTCCTGAATATCTCAGCGAAATTCGACACAGTTGATCAGCAGATTCTTTGGGGGAAGCTCTCGACACGCCTATGTATCACTGGTTCAGTGCTCTGCCAGGTTCGGTTCTACCTCAGAGAGAGAGAGAGAGAGAGAGAGAGAGAGAGAGAGAGAGATGTAAAAAAATATTTCGACTAAATGGCCGTAGGCCATTTTCTCAGCGAAGGCATTAAAAAAAATAACGCTTATACTGAAACGGACACATGCATCTCTTTACAATTGATTTTAAGGTAAAACTAGTCATGCATCGTTACTTAAAACTTCAATAAATCATTAAAGCTACGTTGGCACTAAAGCTCTAGTTTTCCATAATTTACCCATACAGAGGAGTTTTTATTCCACAATTAGCAGCAGGCCGGCAGAAGGGACTCTTACTCAAAGCGTCTTATTCCCTGAGCAAACACTCGGAGAGAACAGGTATAGCTGAAGATTAGCCGAGGAAGGGAATGCACGTGAGCTGGCAGCCAAGCGCTGATGGAAAAAGGTACCCAGTTTAGCAGCCGGTGCAAGTCAACATAACAATTGCAAGGGTACATTACATGTCTACGAGCTGTGTTGTATTACAGTGGCTCCGGCGGCGGCAGTTCAAGTGGAGTCTCGAGACACGAGCGCAGACGTGAGCGATAAACGAGACTCATCCTTTCTCTCAACGAAAACATATATGAGAGCTCGACGAATCACAGCAGCTACGTCGGGAAATATAACGTACATTTGTAACGCAAAAGGCTCGGCGGAGTAGGCTTAACCTGTAGCTTATCTAGCGGCGTAACCTACTGCCTGATGCCGTTCGGTGCGCGCATACGCGAAATAAGCAGGCCGCCACGAAACGAGCGTTTCTGGCGCTGACCTACTCACCTTTACTAAAGGAGGTCGTGAGTCCGCGGCGGGAATTGGAAAGCGAGACACACAAATTGGGGATTTTACCAAGCTTTATTCGCAAGCGCACAAATTCGCTGCACGTCTTGCTCAGTTTTATCTTCACACTCCTCACACGCTCTCAACAGCACAAGCACTTTTGCGGAGGGATTACGTCCCCTCACTTAGGCTACCTACGTCTATTGTGGGAAACGACCCGATTAAGACAAGGAGCCCGAACCGGAGCCTAGACCCTGACTGGAAAACTAGGGCTCCGCTTCCACCTTACGGCAGGAATACCTCATGCATTTTACCAAGCACTCTTTCGGAGGAAACACGTCTCCACACTTAGGCTACTTACGTCTCTATTGGGCACGACCCAAGTAGACGGAGCCCGAACCGGAGCCTAGACACTTACCGGAGAATTAGGGCTCCGCTTCCACCTTACCGCACGCATACCCCGCACGTTACACCAAGCACTCTTGGCTAGACCACGTGCACGCGCGCACACACGAAACACAGAAGAAACATAAAAATGCGTGCTCGAGCGCTATGTGACCGTATTCGGTGGCGTCCACCGAACCCTTCTGGCACTGTCCCGTCCTGTCCCTCAATCACCGGCGAACAGCCGGCTCTCCTTTCTCACTTCCAGAGAAACGAGTCCGGCAACTACCGGCGACGGCGTCGAGACGGAGCCGAAGATGAAGAAGAGGCCCCTAGCGAGCGTCGCCCTATCGTTATGTAACTAGCTGGGACAATGGGGTTGACAACCCAGCCAATATCAATCACCTCAGCAACCTCTGCGTACCCTTGCTCACAGCTCGAGAACGCAGATGGTCTTCACCCACTTCTTTTGTTCTCACGGAAACCGTCCAGCAAATCTAGGTTGGCTGGCAGCGACGGCGACCTTCGGCAAGCGTTGCCCTATTCTCAAATTGCTAGCCGGAACTATAGGGTTGACAGGCCAGCCAATATCAATCACCTCATTGCCCTTCTACGATGGCTTCTTCCTCTTGCTCTAGAACAGAGGTGTTTCCTGCTGAGCAATCCTCATGCGCTCTAAAACTGAGCCAGGCCGGCGCTGTGCTACACATTAGTGGCCCGACGCTTCGCTGCGTCAATGGCTAACTATTGGCCACAGGTGAGGCGTAGGCTTCGCTGTGTCAATGGCCGCAGGTGAGGTCCATTGGCCACAGGTGAGGTCCATTGGCCGAAGGTGAGGCATACATTACTGACCGGGCGCTGCGCTAATTACAAAGGCAGGCGCAGCTGGTGTTCACTAGATACGCATAAACTATATTATCCATACGGACGTTCATTTTGCATCCACGTGGACAAATGAGTGAACACACGTAACGAATATAAGATTCCAGCCACCAAAAGATCGCCTGTCTATTCTAAGAGTATTATTTACACAGAATGAATTGTATCCGCATGCTAAACTAGGGTAAATGAGTGGCATCAATTTCGGAGCCAGAGTTTTCATCTGAGGGGCAAGGCCTACAAGTTTTATTTATTTATTTAGGGAATAGGCGGGCAAGATTTTCAAACAGGCCGCGCTAGAGCCGCAATTTATGAAAAATTATAGACCGGAAAATCAGTGTTTATTCTAGATGAACTTACTGGTTGCCCATCGAGTGGGATTGACATAATCTTGTCGCTGATGAGGGGGAGCCTAGGAGTACGGAGCGGCCCTGCCGCTGCCCTGCTGTAGGAAGGGAGGCACGTGCCCTCTCCCCTTGCTCCGCTGCCCCGCTGTAGGAAGGGAGGCACGTGCCCTCTCCCCTTGCTCCGCTGCCCCGCTGTAGGAAGGGAGGAACGTGCCCTCTCCCCTTGCTCCGCCGCCGAGTGGCCTAGTCCCGAAGGGCACATCTACAGATTTTATGCGAAATTAAAGGCACACGATACGTGAATTTAGTTTTAGTCAGCGGTAGATGAGTTGCCCGATTAACTAGGTTGACCAGGTGCGTTCGAGCAGCTGCTCGAACGCTGTGTCGCCTGCTTCGAAGGAATGGCCGGCCAAGACCGCTCTTTTGGCCCCGCCTTTTAGAGGTGCGTAGCCCAAGGCGTTTTGGTCTCTTTACAATCTCTGATGTCAGCAGACAGGTTATTTTCTACAGCAATTGTGTAGTTTTCAATCTAAACGTATTTATCTATATTAGCGTTGCTTTATTCCCAGTGCTAGCAAGATAGGGCCAAGATGTGTCGAGTTCAGGATTTAATCAGGTGAGGTCAATAGTCAAATTTTCAGAGCCCGTTATTCCAGGATTTCTAGTATATATATATATATATATATATATATATAGCTTATTTATATAGCGCCCTAAGAGAGCTTGATCTCTATCGAGACGCTTCACATATACCGAAGGGTTCAAGCTCACGACCTTGGTGGTCAAAGGCAAGCACCTTACACCTGTCTGTTTGACAGAAATAACAACTAAGAATAAAAAACCGAACGATGCTCTTCGCAATGTCGTCAACTCAGATCAAGAGCAGTCCTTTGCAGTGCAAAGTTTTTTAATTTTCGGTCTAATTTTTGACGCAGGGACAGATCTTGGAAAAATCTTCTAAAGACCACTTTAAGAGCCCGAGTTCTTTGTCGAAATATGTCTTTCCTGAAACATAGAAAGCAAGACAGAGGTTAAAAAATAACAAACGAAGAACTAGAATGCAAAGTTGTCTGAACAAAAAAGACGCAATACTTAAGATGCGCACTACCGATTGTGTATGTCTTATAATTACCGTTTACGAATGAAGCATCTTAGAGCTTCACTTTTGCTTACGAGCCCAATGTTTTTTTTTACACTAGTCGGTCGATTACAGAGAAAGCAGGTACTCACAAACATGGAGCAGAGAACAAAATGAGCATGCAACGCTTTTCATCAGACCGTCCGCAGCCAAACCTTACACCTCTTTCTCATTTTGCCAAACTCACGCTTTGCTAAGGCATAAACAGGCTGAAGTAACACTCAAAGATGTCCAGTGGAAGAAATATGAGTGCCAACTATCCTGCAGTGAGTGGTAGAGAGGGAGAATTATATCCTGCTCTACCCAGCTGCGACTGCCTGCAGTGTGAACGCTTGCTGCTGTTGGCCTGCAGCTGTCGCAGTCAGTTGAGTAGAACCTCATCCTGAGAAGAAAAAAGGACTGGCGAAGGTAGTGCCACGAAGGCTGAGCCAAGCTGCAGGTCTAGTTGTGCTCTGAGAACAACAGAAACAGGCGCAGGCAGCGACCGAACTGTGTCCATAAGCCAGTGCCGAGCTGCTTGATGAGCACGCCGACTGCCCGTCGAGCTTTGGTTGTGCCATAAAGATCTACCGGAAGCTTTACGGTTTTCAGGCCACGATAGTGCAAAAAAGCACTAGCGCGATAACGATTCGGTGCTGTAGCAACGCTGACGCCTCGACATCGGCCTTTGCGGAAATAGCTATTATGTTGCGATACAGCCACCAAAGCTAGACGCTTGTTTCTGTCGCATGACACCTGCTCCACTTGGCTGGCTGCCAGCACTTTTTGCTGGTGACCCAAAAGTGCAACGACAAAAGCGAGCAACGACAAAAGCTCGCAGGACGAAAATGCGCAATCGTTTTTTAAGGAATGCTGGTTGAAATAAATATTAATAATTAAGAGTATTTCATTGAAGAAAATACGTACGTAGCATAACTCACATCTCATTATAGTTTATGCCAGCTTTTGAATATATTTTGAAACTGTAAACAATAATTACTTAGAAAGAGCTAATATAGCCTTATAATGTTAGCCTATTTTTTAGTTATATGCTTAGGTTATGTGTGATTCCTTGAAGGAAATCTCCAATCATAACTGTTCCGAAATAAGTTTTTGATGTTTCAAGCACAAAAATTTGGATCCTACACATAACTGCGGTAAAGCTGTCATTTCAACAATAAACATGAGTACACTGCGGTTTTAATTCCAAATTATACAGAATGATGTTACGGGTTTACCTACCAAGTTTCATGCAATTGTGCTGGTGCGTTCTTCTGCTATGGCCACAAATGATCCAGGTCAGCCAGCATATCTACAGATCCAAAAGGCGATACAGTTTCCATTTCCACCACAGGCATAACTGAACCGCGGTTCTAATTTCACATGACCAAATTTTATGGCATAGGGCACGCTCGTTCTCATGCTATTACCTCTAAAGGCCCAGACTAGCCAGCCTCCGTACGTAATCGAACTGCGATATAGCTGAGATTTCCACAGTAAGCATTGAGCAACTGCGGTTTGATTTCATGTTATAGAAAGCGATGCTTTTCGAGTTTACCAACTATATTTCATGACATTGGCCAAGCCAGTTCTCATACAATGGCCTCCAATGACCCGGCCCGCTCTGCATTTTCGAACTGCGATACAAATACTATTCCAACAATAGGCGTCGTCGAACTTATGTTTTGATTGCTTATTATGGAAAGCAGTGTTGTGTATTTAACCACTAAATTTTATGCCATTGTGCTAACGAGTTTATTGCTATGGCCTCTGACGACCCTGATCATTGGAGATCATAGCATTAGAACACGCCTGCCCAATGTCACGAATTAACGTGAATAAAACCTAAACATTTGTCTGTAATGTGGCATCAAAACAATATTTATACAATATCTATTGTGAAAAAGGCAGCTGTATCTCCGTTGGAATATGTAGGAAAGCTCGCTGATCAGGGCCAATGGAGCCATAGCACGAGAAAGCCCGTTCGCTATGCCGTGAAATTTGGTTGTTAAACCTGGACGGTTTTCCGTAAATTAGTATCAAAATCGCAGCCGCAAAGCACTAATTGTGGAAATGTCGAATATAATAATATGTAGGGATGTTAGCTGGCCCGGGCCATTAGAGGCCATAGAATGAGATCACGCAAGTGCAATCGAACGAAATTTAGTGAGTTAAATTGGATCGGTGTTTGCTATAACTTGCAATAAAAACCGCAGATGCGCGAAGTTTTTTTTTTATTGAAATGGCTGCTGTATTGCAGTTTGACTACTTAGGGCTACCTTTTGGGCCGGGTCACCTGAGGCCATAGCCTGAGAATGCGAAAGGGAAATCCCATGAAATATGGCGGGTAAACTTTGCATTCTGTTCTCTATAATTTGGAATAAAAATCGCAGTTTCGCGGAAGTTTTTGTAGAAATGGCAGCTGTATCGCCTTTCGAATGTGTCTATAAGCTGGCTTACCCGGGCCATTTGAGGCCAGCACGAGAACGCCGAAGCGAAATTGCATGGTATTTGATGGGTAATCTCATTCTGTACAATCTGGAATGAAAGCCGTGTTCAAAACAATGTTCTGACGTTTATTTTAGAAGTGGTAGCTGTATAGCAGTTTTCCACTTTCTCTTTGTTGCGTGAGACGAGGTCTGTTGGCTACCGAATGCGTACCGAAAGCCGCTTAGGCTGTGATTGCGCTATACAAAACTCTCCTGCATAACACCCACATGGTCTTTATGACTTTGTGGAGTTACAGACGGAGATACATTATTCATGGAACCCCCAAACATTCCAGTTTCAAATTAAGCTTGGATTAGCACGTCGACCTCTTAGCTGTCTGCCAGTGCATGTCTTCTTAGTAGTTGATCAATGGCGTCATTACAGTGGTAGGCCAAATCGTCGAAAGCAGCCGGAACATCCACTACAGGAACGAAGCTCAGAGCTAAAATTAATTTCGTCGTCACGGTATTCTGTTGCATGATTGAAATCTTCAACCTTGCACCAAGATTCTCTCCATGATCAAACAGGAATCCAACTAGTTTCACTCCAGGAAAGATGGTCGAACAAGCATTCCGATTGGCTTTCTGACAATCTGACAGCATATTTGCCAGATTCAGAGTTTGCATTAGTAATACATGACGAAACTGGAAGTACTAAAATTACTTCCACCCCAGCTGTCAATGCAATATTTGTTTCATTTTGGCATACTAGTAATTGATCTGGAGGACTAAAATCCGGTTAAATCAATAGAATCATATACTTTAACATTATTATTATAGTTTCGCGCTCTTGTCGTGCACGCTTCTGTCCGGGTGTTCTTTTTACCAACGAGCCACCATCGTTTGTCAACAGAGCCTGATGAAAAAAACACAATACAGTTTGCTTACGCCAAAGCTCCTATAAAGAGATTAAGTTATCTGAGGGCGCTAAACAAACGTATTACTATTACAATGCGGCATTGGAAAGGACCTAATAGGTAAACAGAACGGGCCAAAATAATGCAAGAGCCGAACAATACATAGGTTGAATCAGTAAGAATTCACACCCCAGGCTAAAGCACGTGAAGTGACTTGAATGTCCACTATTGCAAACGTTTCGACTTCACGAGGTTGATGTCATATCGTTATTATAGCCCAGTTAGCGGTGCAATGCGAAGAATTTTATTTCACCTAATGGTTGACAATAATTTCAATCGTGGCCATCTCTGGAAGATGTTCTAATACAACATAAGAGTGACACAGCGGGAGTTATCCCTTCTCCAAACGTGAGTACATTCCTTTGCAACCACTCTTCACCACCCTGTAACAGGCTAATCTCGGCACTCCAATAATCACCTTGAGATGACAACAGGCAAGGTGAGTCAGACACGCACGCGAAACTCAGAGTAACCACACATGCAGAGGGCATCGAGTATACGCCAAGCTTAGCGATCGAAGGGTCAGCACGGTGCTGAAGCGATGATTCTAGAACAGGACGTCGAGAGAGAGACAGATAGAGAGAGAGAGAGAGAGAGAGAGAGAGAGAGAGCAGGAGATAGTCTGAAGCTAGAAGACCGCAAAGAAGAAAACGTGACTGGGTGGCAGCCCCAGAGAGGTTGCAGAGATGAGACGGTGTGATGCCATGAAATCATGCACAAGGAACGACGGCAGGTCCCAGGAAGTGCCAACCAGCCAAAGGGCACACTCAGTCCTCCCATAACTTCACCGAGTTCCCACAGCGCACACAACTTTTTGCAGACATCAGTGTCGTCTTTATCCTCATGTCGAATGTCCCAAATAAGCCGCCTTCAAAAGAGAGCGAGCAGAATCGCTGCTCAGTGGCTGCTCGTCTACTGACAGCACTAACTGCTGGCGACAGAAAGGAAATGCATGCGTAGCATCAGCGATAGACAAGAGTCACGAATGAAGCCTGCAAGGTCAGATTGTGCAAACCAGCATGTGCCAAGGCTTGGGTTAAATTAGGCTTTCAGGTTAGGCATATAATTAGAAACAGAATATTAGGTGTATGGACGGCATCAATTTCAGGAATGGCTCGGATGTAGGAAAAATATTACAGATATTTCTAAATATTGAATATGAGACATTTCTAAAGCTGCCAGATGATAGCATTTGTTTTATAGCAGCTTTCTCGGCAAGGTGTGAGCATGCTTCACATAAATGCTACACCTGGTTGCAATTACTTATTCGTGCACACGGGGTGGCAACAGACACCAACGAACAGTGTTGATTAATTTTCTTAACCAGTATGCAATGGTATGAGTAGGCATATGATTAGTACCGAATATATCGCAGGACCAATAAGTTCAATGGGTGGGCCAAGCCGGCATTGTATTACAAGCTTCCAGCATTACACTCCAATCTCTTACTTGTATCTCTTCTTGACGTTGAGCCACATTGGAATAGCAACTTACTTTCACCCACCGAAATACAGCCCTGTTGCCCAAGCTAAGTAAATGGATAGCCAAAAAGTAACTTAGCTACGGAAAGGCGTGCTGAGAATTTTCAGAGGTAGATGGCCCACTAAGTTCTTGCAGGTGCTATAGAGTTTCTTATTTGCTCGAACGGGAGACTTGAGCTTTCAACTGGCGATGCACTGGCATCTCCATGGGCATGCCGAGTGGCTAAGCTTCCTGGCATGCCCTCAAGTGGGTCCGCGGGGGGGGGGGGCCTGCTGCCCCCTTCCCTGTGCCCAGTGTGTACACAGCGGCATACAATTTCAGCGGGCAAGACCTCACAACCACCGGCAAGTCTTCGCAGTACTGAGGGCATGTAAAAGTTCAACCAGATCAAACTCCATATAAGACTAATTAATAGTACTCTAGCAACCTTTGTACCTTCATTAATGCAAACCTGTCTCCTTGTGTAAGAAACAGAAGCTCTTAAGGTCCAAGTAATGCTGCAGTCTTAGCACACGGAGAAAGGCCGTGTCCAGCGGACTGAGTAAACGAGAGAAAGAGAAAAACGATCTACAAAAATGCCAAGGTTTCAAGCACAAGCACGGTCTCAACTATAGGACTCTAGGATAGGCGCAGCCGTCCGATGATGGATTCCGGCACAAAATACTTGCCTACATCCATGGTATACTAAAGTATAAGCAAGTAATGCTTTGCTTCCGAATATGCTTTCAAAATCAACCATTAAAAAAAAAGTTCGTAAAGTCAGACTGAATGGTGTCCTTGGCCACGAGTGATAGCCTACGCGAGGTAGTAATGCCTGACAATCAGTGCAGGTCACCTGTATGCACGAACAGCACTCGGCGATCCTTGAAAGGTGACGCCGGATTCTGCATCTCTTTCCATAAGCCATAGGCTGCCTTGCCCGTGTAGGTCGGATCTAGAATGATGCCGGTCGTTCTTGCTACTTCGTAGACGAAAGCTGCGTGAGAAAAGCCAGATAATACGAGAAGTGAGAAACGGCAGAAACAAACAGCCAGTGCTTTGGTGTGGATATATGAAATGACTACGATAACAATGCTGAACTTTGTGATTGCGCTGCAATGGAAATTGCTCAGAAGAGAAAGGTCGGAAGCATTAAATGAATTATAGATTGCCTGCCACCTAAAGCTGCCTGATGTAAAAAAAAGTTCGGTTGACAAAAAGCATATTGGCAGTAGACAAAGATAGGCACCGTAAATCAGAGGAAATTGCAACAAGTTGGCACGAAGGATAACCATTCAACACAGGTTCGTATGTTATGCAACATGTATAGCTGTGTTCTCGTGGTACACGTGGTTAGGAAAACAACCTCATTAGTTATAGTATACGATAAATTAAATATACAATGTCTACATTAACTATATGCATATATTTTAGAATAAATTCCACTTTGAGTGAAACAGCAAGTGAATTGCATTTACATCGGTCTAGGTCATCATGATTACTTGGTCATTATTACAAAGATTCCATTTGTGCAATGCATGCAGGTAAAATCATGGCTATCTTTCCCATAAGGCAGACACTCAATCACTGAGTAGCTGCTAAAGCTACTCTTGGCTACGGCTAAGTCTACTTCACACCTGAGTGATTGGTACTTAAGCAAACGAAATGAAATGACTTATACATTTTTACTGAATTTTTGGGATAATGATGATAATAATAATAATAATAATAATACGTTTGATAATGCGCCCCCAAAGAACCCAATCTCTTTCTCGGTGCTTTACATTTGCTGCAAAGGGGACGAAATACTTATTTACTTTTGGGATATAAAAGGTTAGGGTAACCAAATAAAACTTGAGCACCCTTAAGATTAAAAACATAAAAACCCGAGAGGATCCAAAGACTATGTCTATAATCAATCATCTCTTTAACCACTCTCAGGTTAGCTCTGTACCTAGTGATCCTTGTGATGATCTAGCTGATGGCTTCTCTAGCTTCTTTGTTAATAAGATTGACAAGGTCAGGGAGTCCATCCCTAGGGTGGCAGTAACCCCCCCCCGGAATTCAGTCCTTCAATTCCAGCAATTTCAGCAGCACCTCAATGTCTTCATTCAAGAGGGCTACTAATGACCTCGTTCTGAAGCTCACATCCCAATTAAAAAAGACAACTAGTCCTCTAGACCCTATTCCCAGTGTCCTGCTTCTATGATGCATAGATCTGCTGCTGCCATGCATAACTAACATCATAAGTATGTCATTAGCCTCAGGTCATGTCCCAGCACCTATCTAAAAGGCTGTAATCAGAACATCACTCAAGAAAGCATCACTAGATCAGGAGAGCTCGAGCAACTTCTGCTCATTCTCCCTTCTACCATTCCTATCAAAGACACTGGAACTAGTCGTGGCATACCAACTGAACTCATATATATTGAAACTTCAAACCTTGCTAGTAAGTTCCAGTTTGGTTTTAGAGCTAATCACTCCACAAAGTCAGCATTGCTTCGGGTATATAACGAACGACATACTTAGGAATGCAGACTTAGGTAGAGTATCTCTGCCTGTTTTGCTAGATCTTCCGGCAGCTTTTGATACCATCGATCACCAAATCTTTCTTGAGCGCCTCGCATCTCGCCTGGGCATCACTAGCGCAGCACTGCAATGGTTCAGGTCCTACCTCAGTGGGAGACTCCAGAGTATTGATATGAACAGACACAGATCATTAGAGGAACCTCTGAATTATGGGTACCTCGGGGTTCTGTATTTGGTCCCATTCTTTTTGTGGTTTATACTGTCCCTCTTGCCGTTGTGATTGCAAGGCACAATCATATATATGACACTCACTTGTACCTTTGCTTTGATCACTCTCAGTCCTCGAGCATGCCGAATAATAATAATAATAATAATACACTTGATAAAACGCCCTCAGAGAACTCAATCTCTTTCTAGGTGCTTTACATTCTCTCAACTCCCTTACTGCATGTATTGATGACATTCGCACATGGATGGCAGCCGAATTTTTTAAACTGAATGATCATACAACCAACTTACTGGTTATGGACAAACCAAGTATGATTCAGAAATCGAAAAAATTAATGCTAACAATCGGCTCTGCTAGCATATGCCCTATTGAATCTGCACGAAATATAGGTGTCATGTTCCAAAGTAAATTTTCATTAGACGACCACATCAGCTCCACAGTCAAGTACACCACTTCTAAATTGGTCCATGCGTTCGTGATATCCCATCTCGACTTCTGTAACTCACTGCTTGTTGGTCTACTGGCCTGTGCAATCAGGTGCTTACAGCTTGTGCAAAACTCTGGAACTAGGCTTGTCTGTCATGAGCAACACAGTTGCCACATCACACCACTTCTCCCCGACCTGCATTGGCTCTTAGTCAAGGAACGCATCGACTTCAAGGTTCTGTCACTCACTTTTGGGTCTCTTCATTCTTTGGCTCCAGCCTACCTATTAGATCTCCTCACACACCAGGCTAAGCTTCTTACCACCCGCTTTTTGGAATCTAGCCGTTTACCACTATACCTCGTATGAACCTCAAACCTTTTGGAGGCTGTGCTTTTATTTCGCACGCTCCCAAAGCCTGGAACTCACTTCCGACTTGCGTCACAACATCCCCCGACTTGACCATATTTAAAAAGAAACTAAAACCACACCTATTTATCACAACATATAGTGGGTCCATGTGATTCGTTTTTTTACATGCTTATGCATGCTGATACTGCATGCTGCCACTAACCATATTTGCATGCTGACTCTGTGCAGTTCACCCTAAACCATGTTATGCTTATTGTCATAGAGCATGCTACCATGAACTATTCGATTGTGCTTCCTTCGCAGCAAATGTAAAGTTCCCAGAAATAGATCCGAGTTCTCTGATGGCGCTATATCAAATGCATTATTATTATTATCATTAAAATGTTGCCATTCCTGATAGACCTCTCATGCTGTTTCCCGAGGTCTTTATCTATTCTAGTGTCTACTATTACAAAAGGGACAGGCCACAGCAGGCAACAAGTGGGAGCTGCTGGTAGGCCCAGGAAGATGCTGATGCCATCACTGTACATGTCATCGTAGGGCCTCACTAAGCAATACGTCACGGCTCTAGCCACTGAATCAGCAGCTTTTAAGTACCTCCAATATGTCTTTCCACAGCTGTTCTATACAAAGGCATAAGCTAATATCTTTGTCGGACAATTGATAATGAAGATCACAGAGTTTGACTAATTTGCCAAGAGGCTAAACAGGACAGAGAAAGTGGCTTGGAACAGTTTAATTGCAGTAGTTCAGGGAATTCTGTGCAATCACAAGGTTAAAAACTACGAGTAGCTGGTTCAGGCTTTCATTAAGAGCTATGCCGAAATGGAATGCACAATTTCCCTCAATAGTCTAAATCTTGACTAATTCAAGGAGCCTCGAGAGCTTACTCAGAGGCGCAAGGCCAGTGCTTTCATCAGGATATACCGGGCTTCAAAGGCCGGTATCAATTACAGTCTCACGAAAACATAGAAACTTTGTTTGTGGCCTTCTTCGAGAAAGCGATTTGCAGTATACCTGCAAGTCCGGAACACCCACTGATTTCAGAACCCTTTTGATTGGTCATTTTTGCATGACTTCGGAGTAAATGCATGTTAGTTTCGATTCACTTGCTTTTCTTTCTAACTAAATGTTAACTACAGAATGCTACTTTGTCAGTTTTCTCACCGGAAATTGATTAATTTTAAGCTAATCATTGCTCTGGTCACAAAAGCAAAGTTTACAAGGAATAATGGCCATTTTCATAATTCTAAGGCATAAGGAATTAGGAAATAACACTTATAAAGTGGGCCGTGATGGCTCACTTGGTGAGGTGGTTACTCTTCACGACCGAGGTCTCGAGGTCGTGGGGGTGGGCGATCCTTTGTTGCCACTGCAAGCGATGAGATAACCTTTAAGGCTCTTCTGCTACTATACAAAATAGGATGTTAAATCAACTAGTATCTTTTTACTACCCAGGGACAGAATGAAAGCAGTCTATTTCAAAGCCACAAAGTCTAAATCTGCATAGGCTGAGCCATAAAGTACAATCGAATAAGCATACTTTAAGATGAGTTGTCACACAGTGTGAACCATAGATTATCACATCTTGTTCTCCACACTTAATATTCAAGAGCATGCAATGCTCTTAAGCGCTGCCATAATCTGGCTACTTTAGTATGCATGCGTTTTAATCCGGCTTCCGGTCACGTCGACAACTAAGGTCGACTTACTTAAAAGCTTCTTTTAGTTTTTAACTAGCCAGCAGTGGTCAACACAGTGCGAGTATTATGTAACAATAGACGATAGCCGAGGGGTTATGTGTTCGCACTTAAAGACTTAGGTCGTAGGTCCGAGTCCTGAAGCAGGCAACCCTTTACTGCTCACTGAATGAGGTGGCGATAGCAGCTACGGCTCTTCTGCCACTGCGTATATAAAAATGAGTGTGTTGAATCTGCCGTTCTTTACTTTTTTATTATGCTCTGAAATTATTCTTTTGATACTAATGCTGTTACACTGACTCTGAAAATGAAGGCGAATCATTTTCGAGGTTTTTCTTCCGGCTGCGTATCCCCCCATAACCAGCACAGCCCCAATCCATCAGTATTCAAGGTCATTTGTAGCTACAAACCTAGTTCATCTTCGGTCGACAGGCCATAGCCCTTGCCCTTGTGGCCTTCGACTATGTTTAGCAGCGATTCCGATCTGATGTCAAGCACACCGATTTCGTCCAGCATCTCGTTGATGTGCGAATGGAAGTACCGAGCATCGTCACAGACTGCAATGGCATGGCACCTGAAACAACAAAGCGATGTCTCTGAGTCAGCTGCGATAACAGCAAGCTGGGAGGCATTCTGCAGCAGGAGACAGGCAGGGAGACAGGCAGGGAGACAGGCAGGGAGACAGGCAGGGAGACAGGCAGGGAGACAGGCAGGGAGACAGGCAGGGAGACAGGCAGGGAGACAGGCAGGGAGACAGGCAGGAAGACAGGCAGAGAGACAGGCAGGGAGACAGGCAGGGAGACAGGCAGGGAGACAGGCAGGGAGACAGGCAGGGAGACAGGCAGGGAGGCAGGCAGGGAGGCAGGCAGGGAGGCAGGCAGGAAGGCAGGCAGGGGGGCAGGCAGGGAGGCAGGCAGGGAGGCAGGCAGGCAGTGGTGGATGGATGGGCAGCAGACAGACCTACCTGAGTTTAGAGCCACTCAAATAGTTGCCAAGTGCAAGACCGGCAGCCGTGCCACCGGTGCCACAAGCGACTACTACATCGTCAAAGTTCTCGTGGATACCCTGAGAGTGAAAATAGAACCAATCGTTACAAGCCAGCTCACCGCACCAAATGGTGGACATGCTGTGGACTGCCACGTCGACATCAAGCTAGTGCAGAGTGTTTTAAAGAAAGGGGGCCGCAGGAGAATGGGGCGAGTGGGGTGGATGTGCATGAATAATCTCATTTTGCATCTTGGCACAATGTAAAGAGAAGATGGGATTGCAATATGAACAGCCATCCCTGAACTAATCTTCAGTACACTGTTACCTAGGAACCCAATCATGGGATCTGGAAACACAGAAAACTGCAAATGTTCCGATGGTAATCCTATGATTTAAGACTGGAATCTCACATTGAGCATTGCCCCAGTGAGATACATGACAGAAAAGCCTCACAGTACCACATCTCAGGCACGAAAGCAATTTACTTACGATTCTTAATGCCCATTTTGCATATCAAATGCAAGTTTTGATACTATATCCTGTTCTGATACTCATTTTGACAAGCCTAAGATGCGCAGCCACGACAAGCCCAATGAAATCTGCCTTATCCCCAAGTTCACATGAAGAGCTACGCCCCAGCCGATCTGAAAATGTGAGGAACTGCGCGCCAGATGTTAAATAATGCTTTAAACTTGAGATTTCTATTTTCTCTAGTTATAAGCCATTAAAAAGAGCCACTGCAGGAGACGTAGCAAGGGCACTACAGCACCAATAAGTCCACCAAGCACACTCGTTATTATTCGTATTATTATTAGCAACAGAAGTAGGTGTGGAGATCTCACAGCTAGATCACGATTGTGCATGAGTTCAGTGACCTAGTCGTGTGCCAAAGCAATTGTTCCGATTGGAATGCCTATAAGGAAAATGCACACCACACAGGCTATTCTGCAAGCGCAGCACACCAGGCGGTGGATTCTTGAGAAGTGAATAAGCCCAAGTTTAACGTTTGAGCTGGCTGAGCTCGCAAGGTTTCATAGAGCTGTTTTAGCCAGTGACGCATACGGGTAAAGTGTTACACAAACCCAGAATGACACCATTGCAGTATTCGAACCTGCATACTACTCAGGGGACTTGAGCAGGCTCAGAATTGTGACCCCCCCTTAAGTGTCGATGCTCAAGCAAAGTGTCAGATAACCTTAACACTAGAACCTGCGATCCACAGTCAAATCCGCCTATTTTCAGCTTCATAACATTGCTAAAATTCGGGCTTGTTTAGATAAAGATACCACGTCCAAGTTGGTCCATGCATTCGTGACATCCCGTCTCGACTTCTGCAACTCACTGCTTACTGGCCTACCAGCATGTGCGATCAGGCGATTGCAGCTGGTGCAAAACTCTGCAGCTAGGCTTGTCTGTCGTGAGCGTCGCAGTTGCCACATTACTCCACTTCTCGCCGACCTGCACTGGCTACCAGTCAAGCAACGGATTGACTTCAAGGTTTTGTCCCTCACTTTTAGGTCCCTTCATTCAATGGCTCCAGCCTATCTGTCAGATATACTACCCCATCAGGCTAAGCATCGTACCAACCGCTTTTCGGAATCCAACAGTCTAGAAATACCTCATACAAACCTTAAATCCTTTGGAGACCGTGCATTTAGTTCATATGCTCCCAAAGCCTGGAACTCCCTCCCGACCTGCGTCAGAACATCCCCTGACCTGACCACATTTAAAAGGAACCTAAAAACACACCTATTTAGGACAGCATTTAGTGGGTCCCTGTGATTCGTCCTTCATGTGCTTATGCGTGCTGACACTGTGCATGCTGCCACTAACCACATTTGCATGCTGACCCTGTGCATGTCACCCCTAACCATATTATTCATTTCGTTTGTTTTTTTTCAAGCATGATTTTACTTACCATTCAATGGCATTTCACTCTACAGCAAATGTAAAGAGCCTAGAGAGAGATTAAGTTATCTGAGGGCGCTTTATCAAGTGAATTATTATTATTATTATTATGACGAAGACAAGGGTTTACTATCGATAAGAAAAAGCTAGGTCTAACCATACCTTGGCCAGCGCTCTAAAAAACTATGTCGACCACACAAAAGTACGAGTATGCTGATGTGAAGATATTGTTAACAGGTTCTTTCACTACTTTTGCAGCATAAGATAAGAGCAAGGCATATTTCATTTGTATGCTTTTCCGATGACAACACGAATCGCATACGAAACCATCTGGCAAGGGATTGCGTAAGTGCAGTACCCAGCTGTCCAGCTAAAGACAGCTGTCAGAGATGTGACAAACAAGTCGATTGCAATGAGTGAGTTGGCATGACTCAGCGACTGGTTAAACAGTTGTTGGTTCTACTCCCGAGGGCAGAATAGCATAATTATACTATTCTTTTTATTAGTGCTTCGACACCACTGTAGTATGCTATTGCTATACAAACGGTTGACTGTTACGATTGATACATGATATATAATTCAGTTGTATAGCACAATAAGAGAAATTTATTTCTATCAAGGCACTTTGCATATGCCGAAGGGCTCAAACCCAGGATCTTGGTCGATAAAAGCAAGCACCTGCACATGACCTCTGGGCTAAACCAGGATGAATATTACTAGAAGTATTATTTTATCAATCGCTTTTACGACCAAGGCAGTTTCTGTTATTTATGAAAAGGTTCCAGTAACACGACAGGGATCCCCTTTACTGCATCTCAGATAGCAGAGGTTTTAGCATCCCCCATCCCGATGTATAAGAAATCCCAGATTTAAGAAATGACCAAGATTGTACTACCCCAAATACTGCCTTACGGCACTAAGCGGATGGTCACCATGACTAAACACACTGACAAGCAGTAGTCCTATCAAACTCGATTGCTGCAATTCACACTGAGTGACATTGTAGAAATGGATTAGTTCAGCTGAACATCAAAAACAGCATGCTATGAGCCTACTGCTTTGCTGCCAGGGTTATTCCACAGTCTGACAGTCAAATTATAAATAGCAGGCTTGATATGCTTGTCAATAGAGAAGACATACTGGGCTTTTCTTAAAGCTGATTACAACCCAGCACGTAGTGCCTCAGTAGGCAGACTGACAAACCAGGTTGATGTGTACAACCAAATGTGGTACACAGAAACCTGCTGCAGGCACGTTTCAAACGGGATAGCTCAAAAGATAATGTAATCAAGCCAGATTTGTAGACTAGTAACTTACCCCAACTCTACTATTTGTATTATTTAACATTTATTTATTAAGCAATTATTTTTACTGAGGAGAAAAACGTGTCTGAGTCTGTCAGGATTTAGACCCAGGGGTAAACGCTCGCCCATTTTGCTCTTCTGCCACGGACGGATCTGCTGTTGCTAAAAAACAGCACCTAGCCAACACAAAGGTTACTGCATCAAGACTGCTTAGTTCTAATAGCCTAAGCATTTTTAGTTTTAGCGCTATCATTTGCCACCCTAAATTGGCTGCTAGGCCCAAAACCTGCAATTCCACAGCCATCACTAGTGAGTTTACTTTGTCACCACACATCATTTTTGCTAAGCCAGTTGACATGCTGCCTTGCCAGCACATGTAAAGTGCACAGAAAAAGATTTAGTTCTCTTAGGTTCCAACAAAAAACTGTTATTATAATTATGACTATTATCAGACAAGCCTACAGGGATGTCGTAGGGCCAACATTCTTAGGTCGGCGTGAAGGAACGCTGCACAATCTGAGCAGTTGCATCACAAGAGTGGGCTGGGAGACGATTAAAAATACCTGCATGATAAGCAAAGGCCAGTAGCAACCTACCTGATCAAGCATCTCACGAAAGCCTTCTATGTAGCCCCATATGCCCATCTTGTCCGAACCACCAACGGGTATCAGATACGACGATTCGCCATAGTCCTGTCTGCAATGAGGAAACCGTTGCTGTAAAACGCATTACTTACACCCTTGCTTATTGCTGGGATTGAGCTAAGACGTCGCATCAACTCTAGAAAATTGTGAAAAACAAAAATACCCTACACCCATGACTGCCTCGCAGCAGCAGCAGCAGCATCATCATGCAAGTCGACCAGATGCAAACCTACGCCTATGGAAACAACCGTTTTGATAAAATAAACAAAGTAAACCTGAAAGCACTCCAGAGCTATCAGAGCCTTGTTATAAAGCCATTCTAAATAGCTCACACGTCAAAGTGGTGTTATATAGACTCATGCCAAGCATACAACTTTAATTTTATTTTAATATCGTCATTTTCATTCACTCCTATATACTTACAGATATGTACATACACAAACGGGACTTAGCGCTCTGGCACACAAATGGCCGTATAAAAGCAGGGAATCTCTTTAAGCCTACTGCTAAGGGCGATGGAAGAGATAGCCTCTGTAGCTTACCGGTCTGGGAAATAAAAGGCTGCGTATTTGTGAACCTCCAGAGGCGGAAATTATTTGTTCTTGATGCCCACTTCCGACGACCTACGGGCTATGTCAACTTAAAACGCACGATATCTATATTGTACATACATGGATAAAAGTTGGTAAGATATTAATTTACAAAGCTTTCAAAGTCACTGGCTTGTCGTCATCAAGCCCTACGATACCGTGTAACAAGACCCTGCTCTGGTGAGGACCGGTTCGACCCATTTTCACATGCCTGCGATAAAGAGCTGTACACTATGCTGCATTGAGTGAGATGGTAGCCTGTGTTTGTCGAGATCAACATTGGTGATAGCTGCAACTCCAACACGTCCCTTGACTCGCAAAGAGTTGTTTGCTCTATCAGGGCAACTTGCAAAGCAGAGCTCAGTTTTTATTTCCTGTCTCGGCTCTAGCCGGTTGCTGCTTCGATTCACTCGCTGCCCTTCACGATACTTTCTTGTTCAGTGTAGCATTCATATCCCTTGGCTCACCAACATATACCAGCAACTAGCCGTCGGAAGCACACCCAAGTGACTGCCTAGTGTGTGAGCTTCAGGCAGCATGGACTGACAACAGCAACGATTTTGGTTTTACCCGTAACATGGGCAGTGTCGATGCATTGGCACTATTAGCTTGATACGTTAGCGTAGATATTGTCTGCCGTTAGCGTAGATATTGTCTGCCGGCAGTGATGGAGCCAGGGCTTTCAGCTAGCGGCCAAGGCTCGCGACATTTTCCTGTAGGGGCAGAAAGACCAGGAAGTAATGAACAATTATAGTGCAAAATCTAAGTATTAATTCGAAGCGCACTCGACCACTGCTCATCGAGTGGGAGTAGGACATCACTTTGCCGTTGGTGACGGTATGCTGACCCAGCACTGGGGGCCCCATACATGGCTCAGCCACGGGTGCCACAAATAACTGTGATATACTGAGATATAGCTGCCATTTCCACCTATAACAGCATAACATTGCGGTTTTGATTCCAACTTATGCAAAATCGTGTTCCTGGTTTATCCACCAAATTTCATAAGTTTCCGAATGCCTATTCTCATGCTATGATCTCCATTGGTCCGGCCCAGCTCGAAATCTAGGTGTCATATTCCAAAGCGACCTCTCGTTAGACGAGCATATCAGCTCCACAGTCAAATCTGCCTATGTTCAGCTTCATAACTTTGCTCAAATTCGGGCTTGTTTAGATAAGGATACCACATCCAAGTTGGTCCATGCATTTGTGACATCCCGACTTGACTTCTGCAACTCGCTGCTTGCTGGCCTACCGGCATGTGCAATCAGGCGATTACAGCTCATGCAAAACTCTGCAGCTAGGCTTGTCTGTCGTGAACGTCGCAGCTGTCACATCACACCACTTCTCGCCGACCTGCACTGGCTACCAGTCAAGCGACACATCGACTTCAAAGTTTTGTCGCTCACTTTTAGGTCACTCCATTCTTTGGCTCCAGCCTATCTCTCAGGTCTACTCCCCTACCAGGCCAAGCATTGTACCGCCCGCTTTTCGGAATCCAACAGTCTGGAAATACATCGTACAAACCTTAAATCCTTTGGAGACCGTGCATTTAGTTCGTATGCTCCCAAAACCTGGAACTCCCTCCCGACTTGCGTCAGAACATCCCCTGACTTGACCACATTTAAAAAGAACTTAAAAACACACCTATTTAGGACAGCACTTAGTGGGTCCCTGTGATTCATCCTTCATGTGCTTATGCGTGCTGACACCGTGCATGCTGCCACTAACAACATTTGCATACTTACCCTGTGCATGTCACCCCTAACCACGTTGTTCATGTTGTTTCTCAAGCATGATATTTATTACTCACGATTCAATCGCGTTTCCCTTTGCAGCAAATGTAAAGCACCTAGGAAGAGATTGAGTTCTCTGAGGGCACTTTATCAAGAAAATTATTATTATTATTATTATCTATTGCTGCCGACTATGGCATATCCTTTCCATCCGTCGTAAACTGCTACTTCCATGCTACTCACTACCTCAAACTGCTCTCCTGACTCTGCTATGCTTCCCACTTTCTCTTTGCTTGGTGAGATAAAGTCTGTTGGCTACCGAATGCTTACCGAAAGCCGCTTAGGCTGTGAGTGTAGATAAAAAACTCGACTGAGCAACTCCCACATAGTCTCTGTGGGTTTGTGGAGTTGCAGACTGAGATACATTACATATTATATATCACGAGAACGAAAAAGCGCCATCGCATGAAATTTAGTAGGAAAACCTGGAAAAATTGTGTCTATAATTTGAAATCAAACCACGGTTGTATGGAGCTTTTTGTGGAAATGACAGATGTATCACAGTTTGATTATTTAGGGTTGCAATCTGGACTGGGCCATCGGAGGCCATAGCCCGAGGATGCCAAAGCAAAGTCGCATGAAATTTGGTGTGTAAACCTTGCACACAGTTTTCTATAATTTGGAATGAATATCACATTTACGTGAATATCGAGCTTTTTGTAGAAATGACAGCTGTATCACAGATCGAATATTTAGGGCTGCAATATGGGCCGGATCATCGTAGGATATAGCACGAGAACTCGAATATGAAACCACATAAAATTTGGTGGGTAAACCAGGAACATCATTCGTATAGGTTGGAATCAAAACCGCATTTTCGTGCCGTTTATTGTGGAAAGGGCAGCTGTACTGCAGTTATTCGTGGCTCAGCCCTCAGCCACTGCCTGCCGGTGAGTACTCGACTGGTTATGACCATCTGCTGGATCATCTACCAGTCTGCCGGACCGCAGACTGCATTCTGGGAGGTTGGTGATCCGATGGACATCGACCACAACTACAATATCACCAGCTAAATGTCAAGTGCCAGAGTACACGTCGACTGCTTTCTGCTGGTCTGCTACTCTACTTTCTCTCAAAGCATGCACACACGCAGGCCCACCGAGGATTTTCTGCTGCTGCTTGGGGTAGTGCCTACTACACGGGCCTCCCACTTATTTGGCTAATCTCGAATTGCTGACCTGACATAGGTGCTCCTCATAGACACAAGCATAATAGATGCTCATCATCAATTTTTCTACTGCCAAGGTGGGAGGAGGTGATTCGATGAGCCACCAGTCAGCCCAGCCACTTCTGCCATGTTTACAAATGCTAACTTCAAAAATCGGAATACGATTTTCTATATGTATCTCCTTCACGAGGTATGATCTGGTTTTGTGATCGCCGATTGGCAAGCATGCTGGTCTCGACGCAACACGACAGGGAGGTCACACATACAGCAATCCAGATTAGCCAGATGGCAGCACGACTGAGACAGGCAGAGCCAAGGACATCGTCGATTGAGTCAATACTGCAATTTCACGGCATGATTATTGTCAACTTTCCACTTGGCCTTTGCAGGACCTCCCAAGGGGTGCATCGACTACCAAGGGAACAGTGGCTAGAATCACTCATATTGTGGGTCAATATAATGTGCCACTTGCAATGCAACTACCCTTTCCCGTCTTGACAACAATGCAGCAGGAGAGCCAGGACTGCCATGTGATCTACACGGAATTTCTTTTAAATCGGCACGAGTAACAGGTGCACTTCACACAAACCACACACGACGACAGCAGATCGAACGAGTACCTGACCTTAGTAAACGAGATCATTAGCAATGTCAACAGCTTGTAAAAGCCAACGTGAGCTTGAGTGGCAGGCAGACTGACAGGAGGCGTGCCTGCCTGAGAGGTGAGTGCAACAAACGCATACTCAAACAACCTTCGGCTAGGTGAATCGAACACAGCGGCCAGCCGAGCCCGAACCCACCAAGCCAGAGAAAACGATGAAAGCGTTCGGAGCAGCACAAGTGCAGCAAGCGTTTCTTTCTTGAGCAGATCATACTTGACAAAGGCAGGCGTGCAAGACGCCGGTGTGCAGTTCAGCACTGCTACGACATGTTGAACATCAGTGGCCGGGCATGCATGAAGCTCAATCAGCAGTAGTTCGGCTCGGCAAAAAAGCCAATTAAGAGCCTGCTCAGATGATGCACACCAGCGGCACCTATATTTAGCCAAGCACTTACAGGGTTCAAGCACAGACTAGCAGATAAGCACAGCAGCCTTTTCTCATCACTCGACTAAAGAACGCACCCACTGCTGCCGGCGATGTGCAATTGGCTGCGAGTAGGAATCTGTTTATCAAAGAGATGCAATTATTGGACTGGGTGCAGTCGCATGATAATGCTAAGTATAGCAAATGTTTACCTCACAGTCCTCAAAATGTTCTAAATATTGTCCAAGGAGAAAGCGGCAACACATTTTTGTGCGCAAAAACATGCCTGCTCGCCGGGTCAGCACGAGCTGAACGGCAAGCGGAGCTTTGTACTGAGCAGCAGTCCACACCTCCGAGATCACAGCGTGGTCCAATACAGCCTTTTTTCCTACCATCCGGTCTGTCTGTCGCACTAGCACACCACACGAGTGCTTCACGAGCAAAGACCGGATGAGAGGAAGTTCAATTGCTAATTAGCAAGGGCAGGGCACTGAACCCATATGATATTGAAAGCGGTCAGGCTGTCGGAGGCTGGCAAAGCCTGAAGGATACAGGCATATGCTTGCTTAGCGACATGAGAGATGCATTTAAACAAGATAATCAGAGGAAGGCTGCCTTCTGGAGCCAGGGCGTGTCACGGCAGAACATATGGAAGATGCTAGCAGACGCTGAACACTCACAAGGAACCAGGCAAAGAATTTGAAAAAGGGAGCTTGTAGAGTGTGAGCCGGCGTACAGGGCGTCTCGAGGCTGAGCAAAAACGTGCAGCGGGGCTGGCGCTGTGCTATGTTAGCTCTTTGCCTCGGAGCATGAAGCAGGCACAGACCAGTTGTTCTGGATGTGTGAGCACGCATGGGTGCTTGAGAGTATGTGTCAGTATGTGTGTGAGCACCTCTCGGCGAGGGTGGGTATGTGTGTGTCTCAGTGTGTATGTGTGTGTACGTTTGTGTGGGTGCTTCTCTGTATGTGTCTATGTGCGATTTGTGCATGAATGAGCGCAAGCGGGTGCATGTGCACTCATGTATGTAAATGCAGTCGAAGTCCCTGCAGAGCTGTCAAGGCTGGCAGTGCCACACTTTCCGAGTAGCATTGAGAGCAAAGCAGGTTGCATTCAAGATGGGGGGGGGGGCTTCGGCGGCACGGCATCGGTTTGGAGCAGAAAACCTGGTCGAAGACTGCCACTAGCGACGAGTCCGACTGAAGCAAAGGAGCTGCTGCTCCAAAGCGAACCAAAGAAGCACCCCATGCTACGGGCAGCTATTGGCTGCAGTGCATGTACCACAAACAGAACCAGCAGCAGCAGCAGCAGCAGCAGCAGCAGCAGCAGCAGCAGCAGCAGCAGCAGCAGCAGCAGCAGCAGCAGCAGCAGCAGCAGCAGTAAAAGTGTATGCTCCAGGGGTGTGTGGAAGCGCTGGCATTGCTGCCCGAGCTCAGCCGTGTTAGAAATTAACTTAGGCAGACCCTGCTCAGCACGATTCTGCATTCTTACGACGAGGACGTGGGGTGGGGGTGAGGTCGTGTATAGAATCGCATCGACGTTCATGCTAAGGTCAAGCACCGATCTGACGACTCGCACAACAAGACCGAGAGTTGTAAAAGAGGTGGAGCTTTATTGTGAGATTCTGAAGAACGAATTATTATTTTCTCCTTTACTTTTACTGGTGACCTAAGTGCAGCCAAAGTGAACATGCTAAAAGGGTTGTCATATTCCCCTAAATTTGGTGGGCTTACAACAGGCAATATAGCTTGCAAAAAGGGCATCCAGAAAAATAAAGTGTGTCGTCGAAGCATGTCAACTCGCGACTTGTAAACGTAAATGACAGATTTTTTTATAAAGTTGCCCTACTCGTAGGTGGTATGAGCACAGTCCAATTTGCAGACTTATACAGACTACTTCTATGTCGGTCCCAGAGACTAACCAAAGGCACTATGCAAAGAATGCAGCACACACACACACAAGATGGCGATCGCACGTGATTAGACGAAAGACACATGCAGCAACTAGACTAATAATTTATGACAACTTGACTCACGTTTGCAAAAGAGTCATAGGAATAAAGTTGCTGGAAATAGGCAGTCACGTGACTGCTACACTTCTGGAAAACAGCCAGCCGAATTGCAGACTACCCGGTGGCATTAACAACCTCACCAAGTCCAACGGCACCAATTGATCCATCCCTCATATGTTTTATCGGGTACCCATGGTTGAAATGCAGTCGTCACACCAGGTGCTGGAGAATCAGCACGGCGACAGCCTCAGAAATGAAAGGACATCTAAGCCACCACTGCTGTAGCTCATGTCACTGGTAATAATAACAAGGCATTCATATTTAAATCCACGAGAGCTATATCTAGTTTTAGACACTCTACACATGCTGAAAAGGATTAAACTCTGCTTTGGTCTCAGGTAGAAGGTGCTGGCATTTAATGATGAATGAAGGTCGTGGTCTCGAGCCCTGCAGTATATGCTTAAGGCCTGCATGGAGATTAAGTTCTCTTAAGGCCCTACATAAATGAATTATAAATAAACATATATATATATATATACAAAGACACACAAAAACACACATACATAGTAATACATAAGGCTCAGTATATGATTCCTTCCATACTGTTTTTCCAGCGAGTGCTCAAGCATCGACAGTCATGTTCTCAATACAGTAGCTTGTTTATTCTCCCTGGCTAAGACCAGTCCCTCACATCGCTGCTTTTTGTCGGCCAGCCATCAAGTGTACTACGGACCACCTTAATGGTGAACAACCCTCTCTCTCTCTCTCTCTCTCTCTCTCTCTCTCTCTCTCTCCCCTCTCTCTATCTCCCCCTCCATCTCCCCCTCTCTCTCCCCCTTTCTCTCCCTCTCTCTCCCCCCCTCTCTCTCTCACTTTCTCTCCAGGGTCAATGGCCACAGTCAGTCTCAAAGAGTACGGCAGAAGAAAAAATTTGGTGTACGTGATTCAGCAAAGCCCTTCAGACCACTATGCTTCACTTTGGGCTGATTAGGTAGCTGTCACCAAAACACAGAGCTTCCTCCCAATTACAGCGATGCCGGTTGTATTCGAGAGGTCTACTGCAGAAACCGTTCCTAGATTGCTGCTGCTGCAGGCCAGGCACACGATTGATTGATTGAACATGTTTTTTGATATCCAGTCGAGGCTGCAGCCAGTTAGTGAGATGGAAGTGTGTCAGATCTGCCATTCGTCAGCACAAGCATTGTGCTGGGGTTGCAGGGGTGCTCTATCTAATGCGAGGTGATAGCAGCCTCGTGTCATAAGATCATTCCCCTGGAGGTGAAGGGCACAGCACCGACTGGCCAAGCAGCTACACTGCTCCGGCAGCAGCAGCAGCAGCAGCAGCAGCAGCAGCAGCAGCAGCAGCAGCAGCAGCAGCAGCAGCAGCAGAAGAAGAAGAAGAGCACCGAGCGGACTTGGCCGCCGGCGATTTGCAAGCTGCGGCTGTTGCAGCGCTAAGCCTAGAGTGGCAAAGTCGAGCCGTGCTCAGCACGCTGCCTTGGGAGCAAAGCCGATTCGATGGCATTTCTAGTCGGTGCTACTCAGACCGAGGCGGTCAAAAAAATAGGGAGCAAAACAGAGGCAGTGCGACTCGTTACTGAGCGTGAGCCGTGAGGGTGGGAGCAGGTAAGGAAGGAAAGAGAGTTGCAAGCAGCACCTCAACTTGACAGCTAGCTTGAGCATCCGGGGCAGGAGACTGTCCTTGTAAGGCGACTTGCGTGGCACCAGATAGACATCGGCATTGGTTAGGCGATCAAGGAGCAGGTTGCCTTCGTATCCCACGTCGTCAGGATCCTACAGCAAGTGAAACCAAACAGCTTAGCTTGTCCTCAGCAGAGCCGCACCGTGGTAGCAGAGACATCGGGTCAGCTCTCTCTCTCTCTCTCTCTCTCTCTCTCTCTCTCTCTCTCTCTCTCTCCTTTGCACGGCTGCTGTGCATAAAGCTTAACGACGGCACACAGCAAAGCCACAGCATTTTGGTATACTTTCTGCTTGCATGCGCACCAAGAGGAACCAGCAGCCCACTACAGGACCGCGTGACATCACATTCACGCAAAGAAACCCGTCTAAACATACCAACCCATCCCATTCTGAATGGGCATGCTCACACTAAATAATTTACTTGACCTGGATTGGCAAGATGGCATTCCTAGTCTAGTCTCCCACTCTAGCAGTCAATGTGGTGCCCTACAGCAAAGGCATAGATATCCAGAAATTGGCCAAAGGCTTCGATTCAATTATCTAAACACGGGCAACGGCTGCAAGTGGGCAGCGCCCTTGTCCACACCGGTGCAAAATGCAAGAGCAAGGCCAACTAGGGCTAAAGCTTTTCCAAATAAATGCCATTTCTACCGTAGAATCCTCAAGGTGCAAAGCATTTGCCACTAAGTCCATTCTAGATAATTCATTACCATCTGCACTATTATTACCGGCACACTTAACATCGGGGAGAACAACCTCAAGAGGATAAACTGGCTTGCAAGAGTCGAGGACTGTAGAGAAGTTAAGTTCGTCACAGTGACTCATCCCACGGAAAAACAGCACACTCAGAAGTCAAGCATGACCACAGAGAATAAAAGAAAACAGAAGCTTTGCACGAGTCTCAAAACAAAAGCAACCCATATCCTTCATTACATCCTGGCTAAAGGAGATATGCGGCTCCTGATTAAACAGGTGCTGGACTGACCAAGGAGGCTGGAATGCCTTGCTCTTGGGCATTATGCCGAAATTACTTGACATTGCAAAATAGTAATTTGACGGGCAGAAAATACAGTAACTCATAATCGTAGAGATTGGCAACTACTGATATCGCGGAGTGCTAACAATTGATGATTGTACCACGAATACATGACCAATTACCAAGGCAAGTGAATCGATTCCAGCAATGAATGAAGGATTTCTAGCGAGGAGAATTTGCTTTAACACCGTATGCTGTAATCTACATCTCGACATGTGTAAGACATGAGTGTAGCCTATAAAATGGCTACGGCTGCATATCCAGAATGACAGATAGGTCTGATTTTTGCCTGCATATACAGGTAGGTGACATCTGACGTCATGAATCTGAATTACTTGCTTTAAAGGATACTACAAAAACCTATACAGGTAGTTGACAGAGAATTAATTCTTCTATAGCACCATAAGTAGCAGCTTGCTAGAAAAGATCAATCCTCTTACGAAACAGATATGCCCCTACAAGGAACGAAGGATCTGATAAACAGGTCATATCTGCCAGAGGAGAGATCATAAGACTAACACTCATCAAAAGATCAAAGGAAAGGTCAATTGCATTAATAATATGAGTATAACTGAGGCTGCAAAACTGTTAATGGTACTCAGGATGTTGTGAAGAAAAAAGAATTCTACTCACACGAATAGTGTTCGAGAATCTAGCATAGACACATGTGAAGGCATATACGTGAGTAGATGACATATGTCGTATTAAAAAAAAACAGTGAGGATGTAAGTTATTTACATGTGGATCACGGATATATGCTATTGAAAATGCAAATGCTGTTTGAAAACCGATGCATGACACAAATGGGGAGAGTCTAATGATTGCTACTTAAGACGTGTCTAAGAAACTCATTTCAGAAGCTGTAAGTAATTCTTAAGGTCTCACCACGTTTAGAATGAATATGCTAGCCTAGTCCGACCCTTCAGTTCACCATTGTTGCAACTATGCGTACCTACATGTCCTGCAATCCCATCTATCTTTCGAGCTATGTCGCCTTTAGAAGACAAGAAAGTCGGCCATAATTATAAGGGTAGCACATATCACAATAACTCAGACAAGATTATATGAGCAGCTATCCAAGCGAACCTGGGTTTTGCCCATTTAAACACAAGCTTTTCAAAATTCAGCAGTGGTTGCAACTATTTTTGCATTTTGCGGATCATGATGCCTCGCTCTCTGGTTTTGCATAGGCAAAGCAGGCTCATGCCATTGCTGGCAACATGGCTCGAAATGAGCTGAATATAGCTTGCCTTGTATTTTGGTATTTTCTGAATGAAAATTGCACACGTAAATATATAGATATCTCTCAAAATAGGTCATCTAAGTTTGCCATTATAATTAATCTCAACTGCATTTTTCTTAACAGGATTATTTAATTGAACATTCACGGCAGTCCTTTCATAGCTAGCAGCTGTATTCAAGAGTTTGAGATCTAGCAATTTTTACGAGCAAGCAAACAGACAATTGGATGTAACTAATACTTCCATTTCTTGTCGAATAATGTTTTGCAAAAGTAAGAAAGAGTAAAAAGTTAGGTTAAGGTTAGCTGATTCAATAGCCTTATTTATATAGCTACAGAAGAGCCTTGCTGTCATTACCCCGATTGCAGCAGGCAATAAACACTTGCCTACTTCAGGTGGAAAAGCCAGAAAACACAAGTCATTTACCCACAGAAGAAAATCCGAAAAGTTCACGAAAATGGATACGAAAGCATGGAACTAGTAGAAATGTAGCAAAACCTAACGAAAGGTTCGATCAATGACATTAGTTGTGCTTATGTGTACTGTTGCATGCTGCCACTAACCACACTTGCATGCTGACCCTGTGCATGCCACCCTTAACCATGTTATTCATGTTGTTTATCAAACATGATATTTCCACTCACTATTCGATCGTGTTTCCTTTGCAGCAAATGTAAAGCACCTAGAAAGAGATTGAGTTCTCCGAGGGCGCTTTATCAAGTGTATTACTATTGGTATTATTATCATTAGTTACCATTATGGCACGAGAGCATCAGAAACTGCTTTATTAGCAATTGAGAAATCCTCAGTGACATAAACGATCAACCATTAAATATTAAGAATGCTCACTCCCCATCCACTCAGTAAAGGTATATGAGAATAGCATCTTACAGAAATTTTAAGGAGGGCAAAGTGTTGGGCAGCTCATTTCTTGCTATTCTTAAGTGCACCACCACATTTGAAGTCTATAGCCACTATAGCGGTCGCAGCTGAGCAATTGCTTAGCTGTTTGAGCATTTGTGCTATTTGTTTTCATAACTGCAGCTGCTGCACTACAACTAAAGCTGAAATGCACACCAAATTCTAGAGTGATGGTAATAGCTTGCTAGCTATCCCACATATATGCACACACTATTCGCCTTCACTGTTTGAAAAACAAGCTTTACAATGGCCAGAGGGTAATGGTCACAGAAACGTTCGACAAGGATGTGAATATATAAAATACTAAATAGCTGATTTAACAGCCTCTTTTATATAGCAACAGAACAGCCTTTACGGTTATCACTACCACTTGCAGCAGCGATAAAGAATCACCCACTGCAGGATTCGAACCCACGACCTTGGACCGAGGTCGTGAAAGGCAACCACCTTACGTAGTTTTCCATCACGGCTCACCAATGTGAATGAACTAGATGCACAGTAGGTATATGTGCTTAACCATGATCTGCATCTCCTGAATGTTCAGGAGTGTAGTGTGATCTTTCATGCAGATGCTTTCACTCCTTTTAAGATGAATCTTAAATACTACTTTAGAATCCCCGGATTGGAGAAGTAAACTAGTAAGCCAAAAAAGTCGAAACGAGTGAGCAACATTTATTGTTCTCTCTCACTCTCTCTCTCTCTCTCACTCCCAATATTTTGCCAGCATCTCTTGTCCCTCTGAACAGAGCATCGTCAACAAATGAGCTCAGCAGCCAAAAACAAGGTACGACTTACAACCTGCTTTTCGATGCTAAAACTGGGGTATCATTTGTACGACTAACAACCTGCTTTTCGATGCTAAAACTGGGGTATCATTTGTGCTGCACAGATAAAATTCGTCTTTATTCCCATTTTTGCAGTCACACCAAATTCCGAATTCCAGTTTTATTCTGTAGCGCACAGTGTCAGCACTAAGAGAAAACAATTAGTGTTCACGGTCGAATTTGAGATGCAGGCGGACTCTGTGAACTGCGTACAACAGTCATTCGGAATTTACAAATGCAAATCGAAACTTGTCTAACGTGTATTATGAGCAGTCATGTGAAGCTGCATTAAGCATACAAGGGTTTCTAAGAAAACTAGGCTAAACAATTTAGCCTGAAGTAAGGCCCAATTTTCCCTAGAAACACCTGAACATGTCAACAACCATGACCTATAAGCATGGAAAACAACCTTATTGTCAGAGCAATTAGGACAATGACATGCATATAATAGCATACATAGGATTGGGGATACTGCAAGTGACACGGCCGCAGCAACTGGCAGAAGTCCATGTCATAAGCCTTATCACTATTATCACCTTAAGATCGGTTCGCAAGAACATATGCACTCTTAGTCCCAACTGGGCTCCAGCAACAGCGACAGATCGACAGTGATTCGACTGAATAGAGCCGCAAGTAATGACATGACGGCACTGCTTTCGTAGGCAGTCGGCCATCAGGAACTCAAGCTTCCTAACCTGCAACACAAACAGACGAGTCCACTGCTTTAGCCTAACATCAGAGCACTCTCAAGTTGCTTTGTGCCAGAGCGATGCATAGTTGCCGTGCAAAAGAAAAACATGCGGCACAAGGGAGCGGCCACTCAATGTGACCAGCTTTAAGGCAAAGCCGAAAGATAGAGAATGTGTGGGAGATATCTCACTTTATTTCCAGTCAATGTGCTTCCGGTAAGGTCATCTCTTTTAATACATAACTTCGTTCCACTTGGAACACCGTACACATCCCATTCTTGAATGGGTGTTGGCTTCTGAGCTAGCTGCAATATACGGGAATCATGCTCGAACCATTAAGGCAAAAAAACAACTACCGCGAGTCAATCATAAGATTTGTACTCGAAAATGCATTACCACGATATAACAAAAATAGATCTTCGAGTCTTTGAGTTGCATGTTCACCGGCTGCAACTTATTTGCTGCTTAAAACTATCCAATAGCCTTTACCACTTCAGCCGTGCTCTTTTACTTGCTTTCTGCATTAGACAACCGGTGCTCACTAAGAAAAGCTGAGGCTTTAGGTATGTCACAGCAACTAGCCCAGAAAAAACTCGCACAGTGTTCACGGTTTGACAGAGTTGCAAACATACACAGGCACAGACACAGGCACAGACACAGACACGCACACACACTCCTTCACATGGACACACGAGCTTGCCCACATTGAACTATTTTGCAAAAGCCAAGAGTTTGGTGGCATGCAAACTGATAGCATGACTAAAGAAAACTAAACCCAGCAGTGGTTACGGAGAGAACAAAATTTATATCGCTCAAATCTACCGGAAGGATTCTCTAGAGCAGTCAGTCGGCCAAGCAAAAATGTGCATATGCACCAGAGAGCACCCACAGATTGCTATCCGGCCGTTTCTTCAAGTCCTCTCAAGCTGCTGAGGCTCTACTGACAATGCTTAAACGAGGCTGTTGAATCAGCCGACCTTGACTTACAAGTAATGTCAGAAAGCTGGACAAACGAGGCCTCGAGAGCTCAGTTGGAAGAGCGCTTGCACAGAAAACCTGAGGTTTCAGGATTGGTTCTGCTCGAGGCAAAATTGTTCTGTCCTGAGTTCCACGGCTGCCGACTGTTGTGTATTTTAAAAATTACTGCTTTACTTGCAGTCACTGCTAAACTTCACCTGGCTGTCACCACTAAAAATGGAACCACTTGCATTCAGCCGTTCCCGTGTGCCTAGCAAGGCAGCGACAAACTGCTCCTAGGAGTTATCTGCAACCCACCTAAATCTGCATATGTCAAGCAGCACACAAGGGTCTCATGTGCTGACCACAGCAGATGCCGTGACGACAAATCAACATCTAATTTACTAATAAAATAAAACATGCACCTTCACTGTACATTGAGGTTCGGCTTGCGAACTTATAGGGTCAATTAAAGCCAAGGCTCCAAAGCCTATTTGGTGATAAGCAAAACGAAGTCGTGATAGCTTGATTAGTAGTCCTCTGAACTGAAAAAGCCAAGGTTTAAGAATCATAGCTTGAGGCAATTTTTGTTCATCTTTCATTCCCATAGCAGACAGCACCTGGCAGCTCTGTTTTTAAAATGACCTTCTCAACTAAGGGTCCTACCACATGCAGTGCATTGAACTGCATCTGTTAGAATGATCTGATCCAAGTTGCCCGGCCCACGAAGTCCCATCCTGTTCATAGTTCAAACAGTCTAGGTCGGACAAAGTAAGCCGATGCTGAATGCTGCCCTTTGCCATTGCTTGCTAGCATACGTTCCTTTTCAATGAGCCTCACTAATTCAGAATTGCCAGTCTCACTAAATAATCGGCCAGGCTTTTACTCATGAATGGTCTCAGACTGATTCAATTAGAAATTTACACTTAATGTTCCGACACTGGCCGAAAGCTGTGGTAGGTAGCCTGCTAGGCTTCCCTCAGCTATAATTTCTCACACTGTCTGGGCCCTAAAGTATCTGCAAGCAAAACTGAAAGCTTAGATTACTCCACGAGTGCTGCTTGTTTGTGTGTGTGTTTGTGTGTATGTGTATGTGTGTGTGTATGCATGTGTCTACAGTAGCTGGACAAACTTGGCAATGATGGGACCGATCTGGAGGGTACAGACTGATCCAAAGGCTTTGTGCTTGAATGAAGCTGCAGGCTTCATCTCTGCACTTGCTGCCTGACTGTGAGCCTACTAAGGGGGCGGAGAGAAGAAGCATGACACAGCACTCTTTTCAGAGCTTGAGGCCGGTTGGAGATTCTTTGTGCAAGCTCAACGAGAGCAATCCTGTCCAGGGCTGATATAAATTTAACACCAGCCCGCGGGCAGACACTCGTTCCAGCTAGCTGTATGCTGTTGCATTAGGTGTGCTAATAATGCTCATTCATGCTTCCTCTCAATACGACGCATGTCTGTTGAGTCCAGGCGAGCACATTCAGCAACAAGTTAAAGTTTATCACCTAAACCCACATGGCCTTTTTTATCCTATCGGGTGATGGTGCCACATCAGTATGCAGCGCATGTGCTACACAATAAAAATCCACATTCTCAGCTCTTTAATCGATTGGTTAATGATAACCGCCTAATACATACCTAAGCAGACCCTAAAGAAGCACGTGACTATAACTTTGAAAGGAGTATAATACTTACAGATCAAGAATGATTTTATGCCAATGCATGCAAAAAGCCAGCAACATCCACGTATGCCATCGCAGCAGAAGTCACAGCACATGCTGAAAATCTACCAGTGGTATGGGTGAGCACAATCACAGTCTAATTCAAGGGGTATCAGGTCTGACAGTGGAACATTTCTCTTCAGCAGAGGAGCAAACAAGTTTTACCTTGGGTCTGCCTATACCGAGTCAAGCAATAGTTAATGGCTCCACTTACCAATAGGCAATGACTCGGTGTTTCACGCAGGTGGGTTGCCCAAGCTGGCGGCTTGTATGGGCGCAGAACATCGGCAGGGTTTGTTGTACACCTCCATTCGGAAGGTGCATAGAACGAGGCGCATAGCCTTTTAGCCTGCTGATATCTGGGCACCTGTGCAATGGCAATCAATACGCCAATCACCTCACAGGATGGACTAAAGATATGAAAGATCGCCTGCTTGCATAAAATAGTGCAGCACGTGCAGAACAGAAGGTGAAAGCTAGATCGTAATAAAGCTAATCACAGCAATGTAGCTATCACAAGGACCTGAATGCAATGGACGGCAGGCACAAACATGCAAAGAGAACTTTAATTGAGTACGATTTTTGTGTAGCATCGCCAGGAACCACAAGCAATCACGGTGCAGTATGTCGTCAAGGGTTAGGCCATCGACGTTAACAGGGCTGGTCAGCAGAGCTCGTTTGCCGAACGATTGTAGCAGAGGAAAGACATTGCATGACCGCAGGCTACAAGAACTTGCAGCACAATAAAATACCATGTATCCAAAAACTATGAAGATTTAGGAAAAGGTTGGCAGCCACAATCGAAACGTTAGACGCAGTTCAACAATGTGCTCTTCATAACGACCAACTTGTCCAGCGCATCGTCTAACAGCAGTGACGCTATAACAGCAAGGACGGTAAATCGTCACTGCTGGTAGGCAGTCGAACGTATATAAAAGCACACAAATTTGGCACAGCTATTTATTAGGATTCAGTCTAGTTAATGAATACACAAGCTCCCGTAGAGCATAATCATTACAATCCCTTTTCCGAACCCCGAGTTAAGCCCAAATTGTTGAGCACAACAATCGATAGCGGTGCTTACCGCATCGAAATATTACCCACAATCTTGTGCGGTTTGTTACACAAGTCGTTCAGAAACCCCTTTGCCTAGATCCGAAGTGATCTCACGAGCTTGAAAATTGACTACATCTTCATAACTCTCCCACAAACAACCAATTAGAATTAAAAAACCATGATACGGAGCGATGAGTAGTTCACTAAATTTGTGGGATGGATGCTTTAAATAGTGCAGCTAATGGTGGTCCCCTGTGACAGAGAAGCAAAAAGTTAAAGGAGATTGTTCAGCATGATTTCAAGACCTAGCTCAACCTACCGACGGGCGATTGCTGAATTCATTGCGGCTACAGACGCTAGAAAAGGTGCTGGCATTCAAAAGGGCGGGTCTTAAAGCCCACGTCTTGAGAAATAACGCCGGTAAACGCAAGCGCGTCGCTCGAAGCCGCATGTAACTAATGAAGCAGCACCAGCA
This sequence comes from Cristatella mucedo, assembly GCA_009760855.2. NCBI lineage: Eukaryota > Metazoa > Bryozoa > Phylactolaemata > Cristatellidae > Cristatella > Cristatella mucedo. The sequence continues at coordinate 5,772,959 of WPIO01000012.1, forward strand.
GCGGCGGGATCAACTTCGTCCTTGACCATATCTACTTCCTGTCAACCCACCCAGTTTATAAGACGATTAACAGGTACAGGACCTTTGGCTAACGTTGAGAGTGATTCATCAGTTTGAGGATAGATAGACGGAAAATGTTTTGGGCCACGTTCTCATAAATTTAGTGATACAAGTTGTCCACATTCTAAAAAGAAGCACCGTGGTTAAGCTTATACGTAGAGACTGCTGTTAGCCGATTCCACGACTTTAGCCAATCCAATACTTATAAGCAGATAATCATTATAATAAATTTGTGTAGCACCATAACAGAGCTTAATATATTTCTAGGCACTTTAATATGCTGCTAAGGAAGTATGGTTATATGGTTAGTGGATGTCAATCGAAAAGTGCCACCACTAAATATGTAAGTAATAAGCGAGAAAGAGTGATCAGGAGCGGATGCACACTGCTAGCAATGTAATGTAATGAATCTCCGTCTGTAACTCCATAAAGCTATAAAAATATGTGGGGTCTTTGTAGGAGAGTTTTGTGTAGCTCACTCACAGCCTAAGCTGCTTTCGGTACGCATTCGGTAGCCAACAGACTCCGTCTCACGCAACAAAGAGAAGTGGGAAGCATTGCAGAGTCAGGAGAGCAGTTGAGGTTGTGAGTAGCATGAAAGTTGCAGCTCAGAACCGCTGAACAGGATGAGCCATAGTCGGCAGCCGGAGAGTAGTTGTCGTCGTTGCGTAAGAATCGTGAAAGCGAATTCCGAAGTCTAGGACCTGCAGAGCTAAAGCTTCTGTCGCCAACGGTCTTTAAGCGGAGGAATGGAACAGGTAACTCATTGTCCATACAGAACCTGAGGGCGCGAACAGGCTGAAACTGGTGCAGCAGTTCAGCTAGGTATGAAGGAGCCAAGCCGTGGCGGGCCTTGTGGGTCAGGGTGAGAGCTTGGCTCTGTATCCTTTGATCAACCGGCATCTATCCTAGCTCTTTTAGCAAAGGAGACACGTGCTCAAACCTCTGGGATTTGAAGACTAGCCTTGCAGCCATATTTGTAGCCAGCTGCAGTGGCTTAGTTGCTTTCTTTGGTATCCAAGCCAAAAGGGAATTACAATAATCAAGCCGAGACAGAACTAAGGAACGAGTTAAATTTTTTGCAAGCCACTGTGGAAGACAGCTCCTAATCTTAGATAGGAATCGGACGTGATTGCAATCGCATCTAAAAAGCTAATTAGGCTCACCGAATAAACTGTAGCCAAATTGTTTCCTGTTGGAGGCCGCTTCTTATTGCATTTCCCTTTGCAGCAAATGTAAAGCGCCTAGACAGAGATTGAGTTCTCTGAGGGCGCTTTATCATGTGCATTATTTTATTATTATTATTATTTTTAATTTTTATTTCCCTAAAGCCGGGTTTACACATTGAGTCTTACCTCCTCCCTGCTTCTTTCCTACTCGAATCATCAACTGTCTGCCCCTGTACACGTCACCAATAATGGAAGGCAGTCTGAGACATAAGGAAGACCTCACAGCCAAACGCAGATTTAATTATTGGCCAAGACTCAGACTTAAAAAACGACCAATCTCAAGCGCCATAAAAGGCACCGCCTTCTTCATTGCTTCGAAAGGCGTGGTGGACGACGTGACTGGACATGTAATCGGTGTGTTCCACGAGAGATCTGTCTTTGGGACACTACGTGCTCTTCAGATAGGAATGTAAAAAATCACGAGGCAACAGGGGAATTTTCGCATGATCACTAGGAAGCAATACTCATAGAGTGTGACCGTGTAAATTTCCTACAAGAAAGAAGAGAAGTAGGGCTGAAGTAGGACAGAAGCAGGTGGAAAGCCAGATTCACCGTATACACCCGCTCAAACGGGCATCAAGACGGCTGCTTTGGCGACCCACCATGCTCGGACTAGGCAGTGCAGAGCAAAGAAGAGCAATGGCCAGCCCCCAAAAGCAGCTCTTTTGCAGGAGGGATAATAGTAATTGTAATAAAACGTTTGTACGGTGGGGCCTATGCGAACAAAGCTTCTTTTTAGGTGCTTTTCGTAGTGCCGGAAAAGAAGGGCGTAGATTGATAATGTGCACAATAAAGACACATGGTCAGAGTACATGTCGCGACGAACAGACGGGTTTATATCTTCTTTTTTTAAATTTCGGCAAGTCAGGGAACGTCGCGATGTCCATCGATAGAGTTCCAGACTTTTTTTTCGCACAGGAACTCAAGACACGGTTCGAAAGGGTTTGAGGTTCTTCTAGGATGCCTGATTATAAATCACTTCTGTCCTTGAGATAAAGGCGGAGCAATAACGGTATGCTGATTAATTAATTCAGCTGGAGCTGTGGCTAGCCATTATACTTACCCTTGTTGCTGTCGTGGGGAGTTTCAAAAACCAAATAATAATAATAATATATATCGTTTTTATAGCGCGATAAGAGAACTAATTATCTATTCGGGCGCTTTCAACTCTATTAGTCGGATTCGTCGATTAACGAGGCTATCTGCTCATTTTACCAATCGAGCACAGTCTGCTTTATCAACAAGTTTGAAAAACCGATGCCTTCTGCATCTTACAATCTGATCTCATTGCCTGTATCTTATATTCTTGTATTCAATTCTATATCTTATATTCTAATCTTCCTGCCTTCGCCGGTGACACAGTATTCAGCCAACACCGGAACGGAAAGAAAATTAGCTGCTTAAAACAGCTTAATAAGTGGTGTTTTTATTATTCAGAGGTTTACCAAGCCAGGGTTAAGAAATGCGTAGAAAAAAAGAAAAAAGTCAACACTTCCACAATGAAGAGTTAGTTTTCAACTGCTTTCAGCGACATTTAACGTATCGCTGGGCTAATCCGACGTTTCGATCTGGAAGTGATAAAGCATCCCGTCAATTAGAGAAAAATAGCGGGCTTTCCTGGTTTGAACGAACCGTGAAATTTTGGGGTTGAAGACAATCATAAAATGAGGACTTTGTTAATATAGTTTTTCTTGGGCGTACATTAGTCAATCTGCCAGCCGGCGATAGAAAGAGGACGACCCGATGATAAGTAGAGGGAACAGGGGCGACGATCCCCTTAAGCCACGTGGTGCATGCTAGTAAAGAAGTGCCAATGAACCTATCCTGCCGTAGGTCGGCTCGAGATATGCAAGGGTTCAGTACCCGCTGATAATGTCTGTTTTTTGTTATTGCTTTGCCATCTTGGTCTTGCATGGCTGTCCTGCTAGTCAACGTGATGCGTGACAGTTATGCGTGATGGGCCATACATTACAAAAGTCAAGGTATCGGGTGAATACAGCTGAGAGAAAAAAATAAGCAATGTACTCCTAAATGCCCTCAAATATTACACACACACTACTATGTTACCTTATTATACGCATCTATGCTCTTTCCTGGTTGAAAGATAAAGAAGCCGCTAGGCCACTATCTGGGCGATAGTGGCCTAGCGATTATCTGTTGGCTACCGAATGCGTACAGAATGCCGCGTAGGCTGTGAGTGCGCTATGCAGAAGTACTTGTGGCTTTGAGGAGTTACAGACGGAGATACATTACATGATAGAGACTGCTCAGCACATCACATCTGTAACATTGACCCATCATCAAGACTGCATGTTATGCACATGTTATATAAAAGCAAACTTATAACACACAACTTGGCTAGTTCTTGGCTTTAGAAGCCGATGTACTTAGAATTATGCATATATAATATAATACATAATCCAACGTCTGCACGGAATGAGGATGTCTCCAAATGATCTCCTCTGGACAATCATAGCGGCTCCACTCTCAAGTCCGCTTGCTTCCAGCTAAGTCATACTTAAAAAACCATAGGAAAGAGAATACTTGGAAAAGGTTATTGTAACCCAGTTTGTCCTGGTATTTGTGATTTCCCATCTAGACTTCTCTACTTTTAATAGCTTCCAAAAAGCAGCATGTCGACTTCAACATTCTGTAACTCTCTTTTAGATACCTTGGTTTTTTCCTGCTACGATTTACCTCTCTGAAATAAATGCTATTCAGTCTTCCTTTCGTAACAACCGCTATTCCAACTGTGGTCATTCAGCTTTTCCTCTATAAAACTTCAAATCCTCTAGAGACTGTGCCTTCAGTCCTTTTTCGCCCAAAGTAGTTAGCTCACTACAGATTGACATTACTACATTCCCCGACTAGAAAATGTATAAGGACGCTGAACCCTTCTACTCCTAAGGCCGTCATTTGCTTCGCCGATGTCAATAATACGTTATACAATCAATGCTGTCTTTGCCCAGGAGAAAAGGTATCTCGCTTCACTACCCGGATCGTGGGTTCGAGGTCTACAGTAGGCAGTTTTTTACTGACCACCGTAACCGGTAGTGATAGCCGTGAAGGTGATTCTGCCGCTATGTAAATGAGATTGTTAAATAAGCTTATCTTTTCAAATAATTTAATAGTACTTATACATTCGATTCGTGCCCTCAGAGAACTTAATCTATTTAATCTATTTCTAGGCACTTTACATATGCTGTACATTAAGAATGATCGTACGGTTAGTAATAGCATGCACATTGTCAACAAGGATAATATGGTTAAATGTGACATGTACAGGGTCAGCATGCAAAAATGGTTAGTGGCAGCATGCACAGTGTCAGCACGCATAAGCACGTAAAGGACGAATTATATCGACCCGCTAAATGCTGTGACGCATAGGTTTTTAGATTTTTTAAATATCGTAAAGTCAGAGAATGTCGTAACGTCAGTCGGGAGTGAGTTCCAAGTTTTGGAAGCATACGAACTGAAGGCAAGGTCTCTACAGGATTAAAAGTTCATACGAAGTGTAGCTAAACGAATTAATTCAGAAAAGCGAGTGGTACAATGCCTAGACAAGTGATGGAGTAGTTCTGATAGGCAGGCTGGAGCCAGAGAATGAAAAGACCTAAAAATGAGTGACAGAACCTTGAAGTCGGCACGGTTTGCAGCGAAGACTAAATACCTAATTAGTATCTACTTCATTTCCGTCCTATGTGGAGTAGCCATTTAGCTTAGCCATTTTAGCCATTTAGTTTTTGAATGGCGCTTAAGGATTTTAGTTTTATTATTATATATGCCAATGCATGCTGATGAGGAATTAATACAGGTTATCGCGGCTACATAAGAATAACTACTAAGATGGGAGAGCTATCCTTGCACCTTACCGTCCAATGTCGGATCTTCGTTACGTCACAGCAAACTGCTAGAGAAAAGCCAGTGCAAGAGTTTTTGCAGCTGGCTGATGAGGTCGTGTCACAGGAGAGCCACAAAAGATCTGATGTGCACATCTACCGCAAGTGTGCAGAAAGCCACTTAGGCTTTACGTATGAAATAGAAAATTCTCCATCATAACACCCACCTGGTTATTATGGCTTTTTGGAATAGCAGACGGATATATATATACGTTACATATCACAATAATCATACTCCAGCTGATGTGCCACCGCACTAGGTGTCTTATCTGCAGGCCGATGTGGCTCACATTCGAAAATGATAAATTGACGACACGGCACTTCACAAAGGTCTTCAGTGTTTGAGTCTTGCAACGTGCAAGTCTTTATTACCCAGAAACAAGCAAGTTAAAAACCAGCAGTCAAGGTTCGTCTACCAGTACTAGTCCAAAGGTATATCTGTATTCACATACAATCTGTGCGGTCGGCGGGTTTTTATATATTGGTGATTGCATTTTTTGCCGTATATGTTGGGTTATTCTGCACAAAAGTCATGTGGTTTTATTAGTATGACAACGTAATATACTGTTCCACGATCGACTTCAGGGACGAACTGCACTACATTATCTTGAATGTCTTTAGTAGTTATAACTTAAATTCCGTGATTTTTTGCCGTTGTTGAGTATAAGTGCCCATTAAGTAAATTACATTGGCAGCTTCAGCAAATGTAAAGTACATAGAAAGAGATCAAGTTGCCTGAGGGCGCTATACAAATTGGTTTATTATTATTACTATTACTCTTAAGTACGTATCTCTGGACGCTTCTCCACCAACCGAAATTTAAAAAGACTCTATGCAAAGTCACTATGCTTATCAACCTTTATTATTGTTTGTTTAGTCAATTAAAGGATATTCTTGAATCTGTAATGAAGCTGGAAACTAATGAACCATTTGCGAAAGTGTAAGCCTACGCTAACAATTATGAACAGGGTTCGGGAGGTGTGCAGCCTGCACGAAGGCTCACGTTGGTCACAATGTCCAGCGTACACCAGCATTCACGGAATTAAAAGCGGATTAGTATACAAAGTCATTAGATACCATGTAAAGACCGGTATGCACCAAAAGCCATTTCTATTTTATCAGGGTATGCAATTGCATAGTTCTTAATATTGAGCAGTCGGGCAAACTTAAATAAAATGAAGTACATGACATGGCGCGCTGAAAGATTTGTGGGTTCAATGCATTGCAGTAAGTAGGGTAACTTTTATGAGACACTTGCATCATCACGCCAGCTGCCAGCGACAGGCGTACCTACTTCCGAAGCACATACACATTTTTAGCAACAGTCGTTAGGAATCTTAATAAGATTTAGTTTAATTCATGCAGTTGCCATGCTAAAAACATTCATGAACGAAGGTTCAAATTGTCTTGGGAAATGTTTGAAGCATTATAGATCCGTTCCAAGAATCTTATACGGAATTTAAATTGCTGCCAAATTAAGGCTTGCCCAGGGGGTCATTCTCAAAATTGCAGCCTAGAAGGCAGTGTGGTGGGTGGTACAGGAAGTACCACATCATTTGCCGCAGCTTCATTTATGGGCTAGTTTTTACCAAAACTGTCTTCCCAGGTGGCTGTCGTTCAAATTCACAGTCCCTGCTACGCAGTATTCTCGTTGAAGCTTTTTAACATACGCGAAGCAACTCAAGAGGCCAGGCAATAGTAAAAATACATGCGGGCCAAAAATGTAAGAACCTTGCTGCTTTTGTTTAACCATATTTCCCCGAAAATAAGACTGGGTCTCATTAAAATTTGCTCCAAAGTAGGGCTTATCTTAAGGGGCAGTCTTATTTTTTGTATGCAAAAATCTATATGCACTCATGTACACAATTCTATATTTATTCAAATACACAGCCATGCCATCGTATTCTTGAGCATCACTCTAAATAATCTACACACAGCAACTTCCGGCTTGAATTTATTTCCAACCCATTTCCTGTAGAGCCATTAACCCCCAAAAAATTCTTGTATAAACACACGAGACACTACTGAATGTGAACTAATATAATTGATTAATTTATAACTGAGATAAATATATCTATCTCTTTTTAATTAGGTTTGTTTTTAAGTGCTTTCGTGTTTCAGTTTTTTTTTAAATACTGCCCCGGAAAGTCACCAGGTACAGTATAGCTATTTTTATCAAATATATGTTTTTTAACTTTATTAATGCTACTGGGATTTGTAGTAAGTTCCAGTTTGATTAAAGCATTTATTGGGTCCCTATGATTTGACCTTTATGTGCTTATGCATGCTGACAATGTGCATGCTACCACTAACCATTCTTGCATGCTGATCCTGTGCATGTCACCCCTAACCATGTTATTCTGTTGTTTATTGAGCATGCTATCACTAACCATTAGATCGCTATTCCTTTGAAGTGCCTAGAGAGAGATTGAGTTCTCTGAGGGCACTATCTTAAATAAATTAGTATTAACATTAATCTATTTGCTTAATATAAGTGCATGTCTGTATACAAATGCCAGGGAAATAAACCGGGCTGCTCAAATTCCCCACGGGGCTTATTTTTACGGTAGGGCCGAGCTGGTTTGACCCAGTGGTTAAGGTGCTCACCCTGGTCAAGGTCTGGCTGAGGTCGTGGGCTCGAGCCCCGTGGCACGTAGGAAGCGCCTGAATATAGATTAAGTTCTCTTAGCGCGCTATACAAATGAACTTTATTTATTTATTCAGGGCTTAGATTATGAGGATCGTGAAAAATCCCGCTAGGAATTGTTTTTAGTTGTTATTTTCGGAGAAATAAGGTGGTTTTGAAATTGACGTCGCCACCGATGTAATGAGAGGAGAGAACATCAGAGCTCAGTGCTCGGTTTGATTCTTTCATAGTTCATACTCTCCCACTTGCCGTTGTGATCGCCAAGCTCAATCTAGGCTTTTAAATTCAATGCAGATGGCACTCATACCTTTGCTGTAATCCTTCCCAGCCCTCCAGCGTGTCGAATTCTCTCAATTCCCTTACTGCATAAATAAAATCCACAAATCTGATAACATCCACACGTGGAAGGAAGCGAACTTTCTTAAATTGAATGATGATAAAATCAACCTACTAGCTATGGGAAAACCCAATGTAACTAAGAAAATGAAAAAGCTAATGCTCGAAATCGGCTCTGCCAGCACATATCCTGTTGAATCTGCACAAAATCTAGGTGTCGTGTTCCAAAGTCACCTTTCATAGCATTGCTAAATTGGATTTGCTTAGACAAGGATACAACACCTAACTTGACATGCATTTGTGACATCCCGTCTCGACTTCTGTGACTCGCTACTTACTGGTCTAACGACCGGTGCAATCAGGCGCTTACAGTTGGTGCAAAACTTTGTTGCTAAGCTTATCTGTCATGAGCGTCGCAGTCGCCACATCAAACCACTTCTCGCCGACCTGCACTGGCTCCCAATCAAACAGCATATCGACTTTAAGGTTCTGTCGCTCACTTTTAGTTTCCTTCATTCTCTGGCTCTAGCCAACCTATCAGAACTACTCCCCACCAAGCTTGGTATCTTGCTTTTCCAACTCAAATAATTTTGCCATAACTCGTACGAAACGGAAATCCTTTGGAGACTGTGCCTTTAGTTCGTATGCTCTTCACACGAGGAGCTCACTCTTGACTCATGTCTCGACATTTTCTGGCTTGGCGAAAACAAAAACATAATAAAAAAGCGCACACGTTTTTATCTCAGAATTGAGAGGGTCTCTGTGATTCTTCATTTGCGTGTTTCTGCGTGTGTTGACAGTGTGCCTGTCACCTCTAACCATGTTATGCTTGATGAATTTTTGCACGGTATCACCAATCATTTGATCAGGATTCCTTTGCAGTCTATTTAAAGTGCCTATAAAGAGATTCAGTTCGCCGAGGGCTACATGCAAATTTAATATCATTAGTATCATTATTACTACTTGGCTACATCCAACGCTAGCATCATTTCTGTTGTTCGTCTATTTGGTCTGTCTCCATCGCTTCAACGGAAGCACCGCAGCCATATAAGATATTCAATTTGAAAATTGAAGAGTAAGTGTTAGCGTCGCAAGGGCTCAGCTGCAAAGACTCACCTACTAGCAGGCTTTCACCAAGGCTGACCTTCCTTGTAAGGCTGTTTGATTTTATCCGCTCCCCTGTGAGATAGTCTCCACGCGTTTAAACACGTAATTAGATCACGCGACAATCAAATGCCTTCACATCCCATTTCGTAATTCAAATTACAATTAGTTGTTAAATTTAAAACATGAGAGTGCATGCTGTAGATACAAATGCAAATAATTAAATTATATCCGCAGGTATTATTTAGGTGACACTAATCACAGCTGTTTTAGTTGAAGTAGTACTATTACTTTCACACAGGGCACAACATAAGGTGGCCGCGACTTACACTTACGAACTCACTCATTCATTCACTCGCGGACTCACATTCAGAATTTAATAGCGTGATGCGTGCAACGTCACTTGAAAGAGTTTACGATTATACAGAGCTTGAAGGACCATGTTATTCCGCTAGCAAAGGACGTAGCGTGGGGGCTGCCACGCGTCGGCGCCATTCTTAATAGTGGAATACTTTGTTTGGCTGGCTCGAATTTTGTCAAGGCTTACATATTTCCTTACTATACAAAAACAGTATGCAAAATATATAACACCCGAAGAGAACGTATTTTTATCTAGGCCCATTCGATATTTTGAAAGGGAAGCATCTAAACCAGTTCTTATAGCACACACAAATTCAGAAAGCACAAGCGCACCGAGTATAATGCCCTTGGACTAGCAAATGCTTTGAGGACTGGTGGGCTTTTTGTTTCTCTGTGAGTGTTTTCAAATCAGAAGATTACTCGAAGTCACTTTGCAGTGAGTTTCAGACTTCGGAATCCTAGTAACTGAATGCAATGTCTCGAGGCGATCGACAGAATCTTAACGGAACTACTGGCTTCGCCCACGTCCCGGTTCTCTTTAGCAGTTGCTCACGGTCCTAGCAGTTCGACCTTGCTTGGAAATGCTAGTAGATGTTGAAATTGTTGCGATGAGCAGCTGGCTTGACGTACCGAGCCAGAGATAACCGAAGTTTAGCGGGGCCGCTTCGACTAGTGAAATGTTGAAAGAGACAATTGATTTCGATCCCGAGTGTACGACCGGCGCGCACGGCGCCGAGGATACTTGCACAGTTCATCGAGGCATGCAGGATTGCAGGCGTCGAAGGCCTACTTCGCGAATTCGCGAACTGCTGACATTCTTGCTCTGACATCCAATCTCTAATGGTTTGGACCGCTGAGCGTCCGGTTCCAGAATTTGCAGTAGCTACTAATCGGCCGCCTGCCTGACGTCGTTCTCATATAGCGAACTTGGGGCTGCGAAACGAGAGCGTGCTTTAACTTCAGTCCTAATGCATGCCACACTAGCGCCGGATTCAGAAGCGGGAACGCGACGGCGAGTTCTCAAATGAGCCCCACGTCTGCAATCGCTACCTCGCGCTACTCAGCTGCTTGCTCTAGGAACACCTTGCACCTCGCTAGCCTGATTGGGCTCGTTATCGTCTCATACCTCACTCCGACGTCTCATTAGTGAGCGCTGGCACCAATGTGCAGCCCTTAACGCTACGGAGATCGCAGCTGAGCTCAGCGCCGATGAGCAAGTAAGAAGCTATAACGGCCGGTATACAAAACAGCTCCTGCCTCATACGTCCTAGGCTAAGTGTTCCGGGGGAGGCAAGCGTGAGCTGCCAGTGACCGCGGTGAAAGCCACGGAGTAGCATGTCCATTCAGACCAGACCTACGCTCTGCCCAATCGTGATTCGAGCTAAGGAAGCAATTTAAGAAAGCTCTTGTGCCATTTCTAGTTGGTCTGTTTTCAAAAGTTAGAGGGTCTTCTCTGTAAAGAGCGGCCACATCTCCTCCACACTTTACCATGTCGAGTGAATACAAGAGTCTCAAGTGAATATCTTCCGCTGGAGCGGCCTATGCGGCAGCACTGATAACCGTTATGACATAACTCAACTTTCCTAAAGTTTTCATCGCTGGAAGTCATACGTGCAATTCTGCACCGTATACCGCTTACTCTTCTTTGGTCATATACCGTCAAGGCGTGGCGTAGCCGCCGGTAATTGTAGTCAGGATACACGATTGTCGAACATTAGTCTCAGCATACCGATGTACACTCTGGTGACTCTTCACACGGAGTCATGCACCTATGGGTGCTCCTAATCTAAGTGCTTCCTCTTTAACGAGCCGGCAGGCGAGGGAATTCCAGAAGCAGCAGCCTGCACTGGTTTAGCACTAGCGATGTCATATGCTTCGAAGCAAGATCGTAGCGACCGGGGGGGGGGGCGGCGATGCGGGCGCATGTCGGTGCTGGGCGGGAAGTAGTCGACCCCCTAGGTCGGGTTACAGCACTAGCGATGTCAAACGCTAATTCGAAGCAAGATCGCGACCCGCCAGCTCGAGCAGTTCAAGCTGGGACTGCCGTTATGGCTTTGAAGAGAGAAAGAGACGCTGGTTAGTGACAGGTTTTGCTCAAACTAGATGAATGCACGCAGCCATGAGCTCGAGGCGCAGACATGGCTGGGAACCTCGAGAGAAGAGAGTTGCTGACATCACCAAAATAATAATAATAATAATAATAATAATTCCCTTGATAAAGCGCCCTCAGAGAACTTAATCTCTCTCTAGGCGCTTTACATTTGCTGCAAAGTGAAATGCAATTGAATGGTAAGTAAAATCATGCTTGAAAAACAAAAAAAATGAATAATATGGTTAGGGGTGACATGCACAGGGTCAGCATGCAAATGTGGTTAGTGGCAGCATGCACAGTGTCAGCACGCATAAGCATATCAAGGACGAATCACAGGGACCCGCTAAATGCTGTCCTAAATAGGTGTGTTTTTAGGTTCCTTTTAAATGTGGTCAGGTCGGGGGATGTTCTGACGCAGGTCGGGAGGGAGTTCCAGGCTGTGGGAGCATACGAACTAAATGCACGGTCTCCAAAGGATTTAAGGTTTGTACGAGGTATTTCCAGACTGTTGGATTCCGAAAAGCGGGTGGTACGATGCTTGGCCTGATGGGGTAGTATATCTGAAAGATAGGCTGGAGCCATAGAACCAAAAGACACCGACAAGGTTGTCTTGGTCTATGAGTAATTCGGTTGAAATTGAAAGCGCTGTTGAGCAAAGAATCTCTGCTTGTCAAACACGAACACGACCTTTGAGAAGGCATTGGCTAAAAGTTCACAAGTCAATCTGAATGTGCACTGAAAGACGGACCCGGCTGTCGTGCAGGCTTAATGGGTGTCCTTCTTGCAATCCTTACGGCTATCCGTTGGAGCAAGCAGGGCTCCGAAAACTACCGGAAATTGTGACATTCAATACGATAGCAAGGTTCGTTATCAAGATTTCTACCGAGACCACGTGTCTCCATGCTAATCCAGAGCAATGCGAGCTGGGAGATATTTCTTTGAATTTTAAGCAAGTGATTGCATTACAACAGCTTATCTTTAATGAGTGTCGCGGCTTCATTGAAAGCATTTTGCCAAATCACGATCACTTTCTTCGCATATACGCAGTTAAGAGACCAAGTTATGTCTCAAAAAGGTCACATATAGTAGGCACTGCACTCCGATAATCACCTTTTTAATCGCCTTTACCCAGCAACATCCTTTAAGATGAACAGAGAATCTCGCGGTAACATTTTCTGCCGTTTTAATCAGTGTCCCGTCTTCAAATACAAAATTATCTAGTCTTATCATTTCCAAATTAGAGGTGTCTTCAGGTGAGCTTTGTTAAAGGTTTTCCTGCAAGTTTATCTTGCAAGATCGAAAATGGTGAACAACAGTTATACAATTAAACATTTTAGAAGACCTATAGCACTAGTAAAAAAAGATTTTGCTAAAAATTTTATTCTGGATCTTTGGCCTGTTGCAGTAATTCTTAACGGCGAAGAATTAAGTGTAACATACCTTGAAAATGATCAGCTTAGCAAAAGATTGGACGATCTAAAGTCTAAAGATTGACTGACCAGCCGTTCATCAGCCATTTCGTTAAACTCACTCACCTACTTCGTTAAAAACGTTAGCAGACTTATACCTTGATATCACCCTTAATCCGCTACTTTGTCCTACAATTTTATGCAGCATTGATTGTGCTTGACCAAAAATATTGTGAGCTCAAATATTGTGGAGAGCATTGGCCGTCGTTCCAAAACCCTCATTTCATACAAGGTGCAGTGCTCAGGCCAGGCAGCATAATAACTGCTTCACCTACTAAAAAAGCTTGATCGGACTATGATAGTTGCGAGAATCTTCACGCCGGTCTATACTATTGTTGTCGAGTCCAAGATTTTCGAAAAGATCTTCCCAAAGTAGCTCTTCGAAGACTTCAAAAGCCATGTCTTATCAGGGTTAATGCAGTCTGGATTCAAGTGACAGCACTGTAATGAAACGTCCATGTGGCGTATTCACTAATAAAGGCATCACAGTTAGCATCACTGCCTTAGTCAAACTCCACTGATAGTCATATCCTTATCTTAAAATTCATCTTCCAATCAAAGAAGACTGCTGCTCCTCTAGACCCTATTCCGACTGTCCTACTTATACGATGCTTAGATCTGCTGCTGCAATGCATAATAAATATGTCACTAGCCTGAAGTCATGTCCTTGCACCTTTCAAAAAAGGCTGTTGTTAGGCCACTAATTAAGAAAGTAATTCTATACCAAGAGAACGACAGATTTCGTCCACTGTCCCATCTCCCGTTCCTATCAAAGACACTGGAACGAGTTGTGCCAGTCCAACTGCACTCTTATATTGATACCTCAAACCAAGCACGCAGCTTCCAGTCTGGTTTAGAGCTAATCACTCCACAGAGTCAGCATTGCTTAGAGTGTATAATGAACTTCTCAGTAATGCAAGCTTTGGTAGGTCTCTCAGCTTGATATTTCTGCAGCGTTCAACAATATTGATCATGACTAGTTCCAGAAAGGCCAGATTACTGTGATTCTGTTTTAGCAGGGCATGAAAAGAGGAATTCGTACTAAATCCAAAAGTTAGATTAATGGTTCAATCCAATAAGTTTAGTGTAAAGCCTTTGAGTTATGCAGATGCAATTTGACCAGGTCAACAGCAGATACAAGACAAAATTCACGCTACGAATGAGTGAATGAGGATTTTTTATAGAGCTTCAAGACGTACAAGGCCAACAGTGGTCAAGCGCTACTTCCTTATAGCTGAAACTAAAGCAGTCTTAATAATTCATCGAGCTCGCCGATTCACTGCTCCGTTTCTTTTGCTTAGCGGATGTATCCAATAGATGCTTGCAATCAGTGGCTAGCGTATTTCAATTCGCAACTCAATTCCAAAATTCTTGACAAACACATACTCCCAGGAAGCACGGAAGCTTGGTAGCTACCAGGTTTCATTGGAGTTTACCAGGCTTCAAGAGGAGCCAAAGAGGCGTGGCAGGAGCTGCGATATGGGCGTTCTGCTTCATGCTCTTTGTTGAGAGTGAGCCACCAGGCTGATAACAGGCCACTTCAGGATCGAACACCTGAATAGCGGGCTGCTAGGCAAACAAGCAGTAGAAAAAAAGCACGTCAGATACCAAGCCTGGGGATGCTCGTCGTTTCCGAATCAAAATAGAGGCGGGGAACGGCACTCTACATGGGGTTAAGGTACTCGCCTTTATTGACCGAGGTCAAGGTGAACGCATTTGATGACCGAGGTCCTGGGCTCGAGCCCTGCGGTATATGTTAAGTGCCTGGATAGAGATTAAGTTCTCTCAATAGCGATTTCGGTTCTAAGTAAGGGGCTATACAAATGAACTATATACATTTTATATTAATTATTAATTATTATTTAGCACTAAGCTCCGAAAGACCTTTGAAGATTACCATGGAAGCATGTTAACTTTCCTGTCTTCAATTAAACTGCCGTCACCCTGCATAGTGAGTTCACTCTGTGGTAAACAAGAATTCAAGTTAGAAAGCTAAGCTTCAATACTTACTGACGGATGGTGGTTTCCATAAAGTCGTGATTCGAGCGATCTCTGAATCCGAGCGGTGATCAGGTCGGCAATGTTGCCGATTATTTTTTGAAGCTTACCAATGCATGTAGCGGTCAATGCCAGTCCAACGAATACGTAGGCAGACGAGAGCACGAAATGAAGAGGCTTTTGTGGGACGATATCGCCAAAGCCAACAGTGGTCAGTGATATAAACACGAAGTAAATTGCCTCAAAGACTGTCCATCTTTCCCATAACAAGTAAAGCATGGCTCCGCTGAAGGCGTATGCTACGGTCATCGAGAGCATCACGATCAATTCCATTAAGGCTTCGCCACCATCAGTGATGTATTCAGAAAGACCAAGCACTTGCCTAATTGTCAAATAGCATTTCCTTTGTTTCAGAAAGCTAGTTATCGTCTTTCCAACAGTGACAATTGTGTTCGCTAAGTTGTTTAGCAACATCATACAGAGGGGAATTCCGAAAATGGCGTACACTATGGTTGCCAGCCTGCCTGCATCTGTAAGTGGAGTCATATTTCCGTAGCCTACAAAAGACCAATCGAGGTCGCTTGCAGCTCTCGAAGTAAAGCAAAATATGCCATCATGCGTGCGTATGCGAATGAAACCAAGTGAAGAAAAATTAAAATAATTCTATATCTCAGAACCGTGTGCACGGTAAAAATTTTCTAGGATAAGGAGGGGATGGAGGAAAAATTGATAGAGGGTGAAGGAAATAGAGACACCAGCCACTAAATAGTTGGGACTTCTGGGGCAGTGTGCCCATAGTTAAAAACCAAGGGAATGATGGGGCATGCACAGCTATATGCACATATACACTATATTAATATATTAAATATATATACATTTATTGATCTGTGTGTATATATGCATATGTACACATGTGTACACTTACTAATGAACCGTCTGTTGAATTCTTTTGTTACCTTCGCTGGATTCATAGATATATGTATAATGATTCAAGGCTTTCATGGAGTTTTAGAGATTATCGAGAGAATATTTCAGTCATTCAAGATCCTTCAAAGGGTTACTCAATCTTACTTGAAATTTAAATCTTGCACTAGGCACCGAAAGTTCCAGCCATTTCAGCGAGACTGCCAATCTTTTGAGGAGAGGCAGCAAAGTGGAGGCGTGGTCTGCTTCCGGTTCTGGGCATATCGACATAGACTAGTGAAGAAATGAAGCCCCACAGTGGCTCTCGACGTCAAAGGCTGTTGTTTTCGACGGCTACCCGCATACCGGCATAAATATTCACCGAATTCGCCGTTGCTCTGTTACGCCAGCACTGGCTCTTCAGTCACTACACCGTTCGCCGGCAAGATTGAATAGCCTTTCGACTATAGGAGTAGCCAGGATTAAGCCAAGGAGAGACTAGAATTTGATCTTTACGGGCATAATCGCAGGAGGGTCAAGGGACGTTTCAAGTGCCAAGCCAGCCGACACACCCCTTCATGTCCGTCCAACGCAGTGGTTCTCAACCTTCCTAATGCCGCGACCCTTTAATACAGTTCCTCATGTTGTGGCCACCCCCAAACATAAAATGATTGTGTGCAAAATGTGGAAATGCGTGTTTTCCGATGGTCTCAGGTGACCCCCGTGAATTGGTCGTTCGACCCCGAAAGATGTCGCGACCCACGGGTTGAGAACAGCTGTTCTAGTGGATATATATTCTAGAAAATAATTAAACACAAATATAATTATATTATGCTATATTATATTTATAACTATATAACTATATATATAGTTATATATATATATATATATAGAGAGAGAGAGAGAGAGACGCATAAAAACACACGCGAGCTGAGCGAAGAGAGGAAAGATGTGTCACAAAGGGGTTAACTTTGGAGTACGTCGTGGTTAGAATGCCAAACCAGCACGAACGTCAGCTGCCCTCCGCCGTCAGCCAAATGTAGAGCAGCAGGGCGCGGATATCAGCCGTCCTCCAACCCCAATGGTAGCGGCAGGGTGCGGTGCGACTCACAGGTTGAGAACCGCTGGTTTAAGGGCACCAGTGCCAGCTGGCCCCTTCCTATGCCAGAGTCGAACCTTGTGAAATTCATACACAAAACGTGGTTTCTCGGAATTCCAGTGACTCAAGAAGTTAATACAAATTCAACAAAGCTCTATACTCGGCCAGGTATTTAAAGCGGTCAGGAAGTTTTAGAGCGTTCTTGGAGGTTTCTGAAAATTCTATAAATATTCTAGTAAGTAAAAATTTATTGCCGTTAGTTTTTAAAGTCGAACCGCGTGCATTTAGTATGTCTTATTAGCGCTTAGCCCGTCAATAAAAACTGGCCAGCGATATCTTGAATGAGTCGTCACAAACTGCATTTCCTTTGAAGTTACTTTTAATTCTGTAGAAGCTTTTAATTACTCAAGTACTCACATTAGATTTCGCGGAAAGCTTCTAGAATCATTAGAAATTTAGAATGCTTAAACATTGCGAAAGAATTTTCTGCACTCTTCAAGAATCTTTTGAAACTTTATGAAGGCTTATACACCTCCTCAAACCTTCTGCCACCGGCTATTTGAGAACATTCTCGGTTTTAACAATTTTTCTGTACAATCCATTACAAATCGGTGAGATAACTTTAGCTACATTTTGAGCGGACCAAAGACGCTGGCTATGAACGCATGCAGCTGCAGCAACGAGAACCGTAGTAAGTAGTGCGTCAGTAGTGCATATCTGCTGTAATTCAAGGGAACATTTAATTAATATTAAAGCTAGAACGCTCAGGCATGGAGAGAGCGCTTGACAAATAAGGAAAACACGTAAAAACCAAATCCGCCTTACCAAAAGACCATTGAATAAGGAATCTCATTTGAAGACTAATAATTGACAATGAGCTAACGACCGATGGAGATGCATTTAGTGAATAAACATTGTGCGTACGCTTGGTAAGTACATCGTTCGTATACTCGGCAAGCCAGCTAAAGGCTAAATGTACACGACTCACGCATATGAATGACCTCTAACTGAGGAAGCACATAACAAGCACAAACAACGACAGCCCGTTTACACCATCATTGAAGATAAAATTTCAGAGAGGAATTCAAATATATTTAGCCATCTGGCTAAAAGCATGTCAGTTCTTGCACACTCTTAAGTTAGCTCGCCAGGTCCTAAAAACCACTGGCACTGGCGACGAATGCGAAGCTTACTTCCTCGGACTCGCGGCTGGCCTCAGTAAGATGCCACTGTTGAATCGCCGACTTTTAACTGAGCTTAGCAGATCCTTAATTTAGGAAGCCTTCTCTCGAGCTGAAGTTCCTACCACTAGCGCCCCCACCGTCTCGCGAACCGCTGGCCCTATTGAACATCTGCCCGCGCCATTTGACAAATCCATTCAAGACCATAACTCTAATCGCAGTTTGAAAAATGGCAAGCACTTTTATCGGTGTTATACGAACCTTTAAAACTCTTCGGACACTTTTTATGGTAAAAGTGCTGACTTCGGTCAACCAATCAGCTTACATATCCGGATTTCTTTGATTTGCAGCTGCTTCTAGTAACAGGAGAGACCTCGACCCAGGTGTAGCTGCCGTTCCGGTATGCAATTCAATTACGTTCATTCCTTCCTTCATTGCTAGGCATAGCTTAGGGAAATGTAGAATGTAATAATCTATTTAGATAAATAAATTGTAGGGTGGGAAAACCTTGGCGTTAGCTCTTGGGAGAAAGAGTGAAACTGACTGAGAACGGGATGCCGTTATTGAATAAAGGACACAGCTTAATCGCAGGGTAATTTTTGGTCTTCCTCCTACAGCGCTTGCTACTTTGGCTACTTCCGCTCAATTCCTTACAACTCGAGGGCAATTATCAAGAAAGTGTCCCTTGATTGCGAGTTTTGAGCGTAAAGCCATGTCTGATCGGAGCTAAGCGAAATGCCGAACTTCCTCGGCGAAAGTAAAATAACTTGTGAGTTAAGTCATGCAAGCTATAGCTTCTAAAATTGCTAATTCGTTACTTTCTGTTTGGCGACCATTTCTAGTAGTTCTAGTAGTCCATTCTAAGAACTCTTCTTGGCTCTATGGTATGTAGTTCCCTTTTGGCTGGGCTGCCAAAGAAAGCTATTAGACCACTGCAGCTGACTTTGAATATGGCTGCAAGGCTGGTCTTCAAGCCCCAGCGGTTTGAGCACGTGTCTCCTTTGCTGAAAGAGCTAGGATGATTGCCGGTTGAGCAACGGATACAGAGCAAAGTTCTTACGCTGACCCACAAGGCCAGCCACGGCTTGGCTCCTTCGTACCTAACTGAACTGCTGCCCCAGTTTCAGCCTGTTCGCGCCCTCAGGTCCTGTGTGGACAATAAATTAGCTGTCCCATTCCTCCGCTTAAAAGACAGTTGGCGACAGAAGCTTTAGCTCTGCAGGTCCTAGACTGTGGAATTCGCTTCCACGATTCTTACGCAATAACAACTACTCTCCTGCTGCCGACTATGGCACATCCTTTTCAGCGGTCCTGAGCTGCTACTTCTATGCTACTCACTACCTCAACTGCTCTCCTAACTCTGCAATGCTTCCCACTTCTCTTTGTTGCGTAAGACTAAGTTTGCTGGGTACCGAATGCGTACCGAAAGCCGCTTAGGCTGTGAGTGCACTATACAAAACTCTCCTGCGTAACACCCACATGGTCTTTATGACTTTGTGGAGTTACAGACGGAGATACATTACATTACATTACATGTTATCTCTCAATTGATTTCATTTCACGAATTCTGGATTCCTGGGAGAGACGTCAAGCTGAGCAGGATGATACTGGACAGAAAGCCAGTCGCTAGTCACCAATGTTTGGCAGCGTTGCGAGCAAGAATGTAGTGGCACGCGATAAGCTGCGACATTCGCAGGCGGACTCTCGATTTCTAATACAGACTCGGCGGTACACGTCGAAGGACTTGAACTTGTAGAACTAAGCTTCACGCAATTGCTACATTTTGGCTCGGGCTTGTTCCTGGAAACCTTTAACCCTGCCCACTGCAATGCAGCTCCGTCACGTACGTTGTAACACCTGCTCTCTACTTTTGCTCGGAATCGTATGCACCAAACAGCAAAAGCTGCTGCTCACCTCGATGAGGGGTGACTAGTTTGGCGGTGAGATTAGGCTATGCGCTTTTGCCTTCACAATCGAATAATTCCGCCGCAAGGTGTCGCTCACCCAGATCCAAGGCAGCCTGTGCTCAGGCGAAACAGATCCATGGCTTGCGAGCTTGCAGCTACGTAAAGAGGAACTCCTACGCCGTCATAGTGGACTTCTGACTGAGGGGACAGCGGGCTCACAGGTAATTGATCACAGCTGACTGGCAAGGGTTGGCACTGGAGAAACTGCTAGCTACACTTCCGGTGGATCTCAAAGGTCAGGCAGTGGAGCACTGCAGCTCCCGAGAGACCCTCGTGACCCCGCTATAAGCAAATCAAATGTACACTCTTGGCCCATCAGCATTCGGTGGTTTATTGTAGTCCAGCGGACTCAAGCTATCGAACCCGGGCGGACACCGGGATCTGGATGTAAAGAGTTTCTATTGGTGCGAGAATAGCAAATAAGAGATAATAATACGTGTATGCCCCGGTGCGAACACTGTTGCAAAGAAATCTGCCGGGGTTTTTAATCTCGATAGGCTTCACAGGCTCTATGCCTAAAACCATCTGCCTATCTTGCAGGCCGAGGTTGACGTCAGAGTACCTTGCTTCGGTCACCTCTGTGGGTACCCGTCATTTTGAGAACTACACACTTGCTATTCCGGGATGCTTGAATTATTATTACAACTAGTCTGCGTCCAACCATTGGCATGCGGATATTGATTTTTATAGACCTGATGCTCGTCTTCGCACTAAGAGCCGTGTTTATTTAAACAAGCTGCGCCACCCTATCCTATTAAAAGGAACCAGTAGCGCGGCCACAGAGTTTTCAATTAGGGGGCAAGACCTGCAAACGTTTTATGTAGGGAGAAAGGCTGGCAAAATTTGTATGCAAGCGGGCTAGACTCGCAACGAATGAAAAATTATAGCGCAAAATCATAGTCTTTATTCAACACGAACTAAGCGGTTGCTCGGCGAATGGAATTAAGACGCATAATTTCGTTGTGGGTGACGGTCGGTGGGTGAAAGAACAGGGGCGGCCATGGTCGCTGCCCCGCTGTAGAAGGGTGGGTGAAAATATCACTGTGCCCCCCCTCTCTGGCCCAGCCTCCAAAAAGAAGCTAGGTTTCTGATGCATGTCGCGCACTCACCCGGTCAACTGGGTCTCTTGATGCTGTACAAGTAAAACGAGTCAATTTTTATTCATTCAACGCTGCTTCGTTAGTGGTTCGAAAGTCCTATGGGATCCCTATCTTATTTTGCCGGCGGCGCCAGGACATCGCGGACTCAAACCGAGATCAGACGCTAAAATGGTTAAATGGCATTCCAACAGCTGTTCATACTAAAATCGTTAGCCATTAAAAAGCAGTAAAGCAGGGTTGAGCTGCACCCGAGAGCGTGCCTCACTGTTGGTATCGCAAAACCAATGAAGAAAGCTATGGACAGTCGTTTAAGAGGGCGACCCTAGCACAATCGGCAAAAAGCTCCCTCTAAAGTAATTATTTTTATAAATGTCTTGTGGTGTTCGATTTAGGTATATATATATATATATATATATATATATATATATATATATATATATATACACACACACACACACATATATATATATATATATATATGTGTATATACATATGTATATATCATATATATATGTAATGTAATGTAATGTAACTCCGTCAGTAACTCCACAAAGTCATAAAGACCATGTGGGTGTTACGCAGGAGAGTTTTGTATAGTGCACTCACAGCCTAAGCAGCTTTCGGTACGCATTCGGTAGCCAACAGACTTCGTCTCACGCAACAAAGAGAAAGTGGGAAGCATTGCAGAGTTAGGAGAGCAGTTGAGGTAGTGAGTAGTATAGAAGTAGCAGCTCAGGACCGCTGAAAAGGATGTGCCATAGTCGGCAGTTGGAGAGTAGATGTCGTTGCGTAAGAATCGTGGAAGCAAGTTCCACAGTCTAGGACCTGCAGAGCTAAAGCTTCTGTCGCCAACTGTCTTTAAGCGAAGGAATGGGACAGCTAATTTATTGTCCACACAGGACCCGAGGGCGCGAACAGGCTGAAACTGATGCAGCAGTTCAGCTAGGTACGAAGGAGCCAAGCGGTGGCGGGCCTTGTGGGTCAGCGTAAGAACTTTGCTCTGTATCCTTTGCTCAACCGGCAACCATCCTAGCTCTTTCAGCAAAGGTGAAACGTGCTCAAACCGCTGGGACTTGAAGACCAGCCTTGCAGCCATATTCATAGTCCGCTGTAGTGGCATAATAGCTTTCTTTGGTAGCCCAGCCAAAAGGGAATTACAATAATCAAGCCGAGACAGAACTAAAGAGCTAGTTAAATTTTTTACAAGCCACTGTGGGAGACAGCTTCTAATCTTGGATAGGGATCGGATGTGATGGCTAGCTGTAGAGGCAGTCTTCTGAATGAAGCTTTTGAAATTGAGGCAGCTGTCGAACACGACACCTAGATTACGAGCACGTGGTGAAGGTCGCACAATAGCATCACCTATTAGAACAGCAAAGCCTTTTAATCCAGCCACACGCTTAGGGTGTCCTATGAGAAGCAGTTCGGTTTTATCGTCATTTAATTTCAGGAAGTTTTCCGACATCCAGGATCGAATATAGGCAAGGCAAGCATTCAGTTTCTCAGTTGCTGCAGCAGATTCCGATGGTTTAAATGACAAATACAACTGAGTATCGTCAGCATAGAAGTGATATCCTATTCCATGGGCCTTAATCACTTTTCCCAGAGGTTGCGCATAAATGGAGAACAGCAAGGGACCGAGTACAGACCCTTGAGGGACTCCACAGGTGACCCACATATATATATATATATATACATATATATATATATATATATATATATGTGTGTGTGTGTGTGTGTGTGTGTGTGTGTGTGTGTTGAACGCATGTATGCATACCTGTATATGAGTATAAATAAATAGCATAACAGTATTCGAAAATTTATGGCCATTCATACGCAGCGTTTGCCTGCAAACTTTGGCTAGGGAAGACCTTGTCTTTAGGAGATACGTTAGAAATCTCACAAATGAACATAATTCTGGTATTCGTGTCTTTGCGCTAGCGAGTACGCACGTTGCAAAGAGCTCAAGGGACTTGATGGGTCAAGGGTCGTGACTGAAGAATGGCTAGGCGGCTCGTCTGTGGGCCCGAAGACCTGATGTCAACACCTGAGACCAACTAGGCGTCAGACAGACGAGCTTCGCTCTGAATAGGCACCGGTTCAACGCAGCTGGAGGCACATTTGTGTACCTCGTAGACTAATAGAGAAACTGGCCAGGGTTTTGGTGTTTTGCCAGCTCTGAGGTCGTCCGATTTGCTCGGCTTTAATCAACAGTAGCGAACTAAGCGCTTCTGGCGGCGTACTCGTTTTGCAAGAATCGAGTCCAGACAACTTTAGCCAGCATGCCTCAACGCCAGGACTCGGCTTGCCAGCTGTCGGAGGCCGACGGCAGTTCGCCGCGGCCGCCGGAAGATTGGGACGCTGCGTACCCAGCTCAGACCGAACGCGAGTAAAGAGGCGCGTCCGTCGCGCTCTCTCTGCACGTCGTTGAGCGGCCGGCCGTTGCGCATTTTTAATTTAGGCGTCGCAAAAGTGACTACGAGCTTTTCTCTAGCGCATAAATCTATCTCAGAATTCCCCGCTCGTGAGCCTTTGCTGAGGAGCGACGGCGCATCTTTGGGTTGGAGCGGCGGCGGCGGCGGCGGCGGCGGCGGCGGCGGCGGCGGCGGCGGCGGCGGCGGCGGCGGCGGCGGCGGCGGCGGCGGCAGGACACCCAAGTCAGGTCAGAAGGGCAGGTCGATAGTACAGGCCGGCCACAGGTTGCAGGGCTCCTGAGCGCCAGCTGCGCGACAGCTGACCAAGCGCACCCCGAGATGGCAAATTCTCAGCGTCTCTCCATAGTATTGCTTAACGGGCCTTTTATGGTGCGAATGCTGACGCAGTGGCGCCGGTTCGCCGGTATAACCTGCGTGCACCGATACTGTGGGCGACGGCGACCGGTGGATGGCGCCGTGCGACGCAAAGAAACTCGTCAGCGAAGCATACCCTATCGACTGAATAGGTACCTGGAACTTTTTACTGCTGAAAGCGTCTGTCCTTTTAAGAAGGCGTCTGCCGCCGACCGTTTCTTGTAAATACGGACCGTTCGAGTCGGTCGTTGATGTTGCGAAGGGCAATGCTTTTTGGTGCAAGCGACGGAAGCAGGTCGACTAGCAAAGTGAGCCGACCTGCTTCCGCAGCACGTGTCCGTCTGGCCGCTAGAGGGCGCGGGAGATACTGGACATCGGCGGACCCGGGCTGAGTAGCGAACCTACAGTAGCCCTGAGCAGCCCACCTTATCCACACAGGAGTGCCTCGTCAGGCTACGGCGCTGGGGTCGAGCCACGGCCCTAGTTATATAATTCACATTTGTTTACAGTGCCCTAAGAGAACTTAATCTCTATTCAGGCGCTTCACATATGCCATGGGGCTCTATCCCACGACCTCGGCTAGACCTTGGTCGGGGCGAGCACACTAACCTCGGGGCCAAACCAGCGCGGCGAGTTAGTTGGAAGGCTGGAAGGCACCTGCGTCCGTTTCTTCTGAGCTCTCTCTCTCTCTCTCTCTCTCTCTCTCTCTCTCTCTCTCTCTCTCTCTCTCTCTCTCTCTCTCTCTGTGTCGTTCTCAGCATCGGTGCAGCTTCGCGACGGTGAGTGCTTGGGGCTGTTTGCCGCGTGCCCGAGGTGTCACGATAGCCTAGCTGACTTGCAGCAGACGCCGCACCACCAAGTTGCAGGAACATCGCAAGGACGCGCGACTCGACCGCCTGGTCTGAGGACTCAACCTGTCAACTCTGTAGCATCAGAAGCTTTTTAGACGCCGACCTAAATTGGCAGTGAAGGTTGCCACCTTCGCTGCCATAAAAAAACCGTGCGGCATTTTTGTTGATGAGTGCTTACTTGTCCTATAAAATTCTTCAATGCGCGTCGGCGGTCTCAAGGAAACTTTGGCGAAACTTTCGCTCTGCCTCTTGATAATTACAACAGATATAGGTATATATATATATATATAATATATAGTTATAACAATTATATATTATATATTATTATAATTATAATGATAATAATAGTTTTATATAATATAGTTAATATATATATATATATATATATATTAACTATCAAAACCTTAGTCAACCATGTCGCTCAGTTCTCCCAGAATTTGGCTTGCGTTGTGTGTTCTCTGGTCATCGAGCGCAGTAAAAGCGGGCGCGAGCTTGCTCTTACGTTTAGGGCGCACCGCAAATCGGCCCTTGCACTTAGTCTTTCTGCACCGGTGCTCCAGTAGTCACACAGCGAGCCAGTTTAACCGGCCGACCGCTCGCTCGATCTCCGGCAGAAGAATTGTGGCGCAATAAGTATTCATCGGCAGACGTGTCGTTGAGCACGGCTAGAGGTAAACCGGTATTGAAAATAATAAGGACGAAGGAGGAAATTGAGAAAATAAGAATTACCCCGATGATTTAGCTGCCCGCAGTGCTGCCCTCCGACGCTCGCTTTCGCTGTCGGCTGCTTCTTGGCTACGTTTTGCGGATGATCTGCCTCTGCGCAGCAGCGGCTTCACGTCTCCGGCAGCAGGCAGCCGCTGTCCAGGGTAATCGATTCGCTGACCGGGTCGCTGGTCTGGCCCGTGGCCCGGTGGATGAGCGCTGCGGCCTTTGGCCCCTGCCAAAGCTGATCGACCAAAATCAACCAGCGGTCGCGCAGCAACTGATCCACTGGAAGACCAGCAGTGGCGGCATTCCCCTCGACCCGGCCGCTGGTTTTGCCCAGAGTCTTGGCCCGGGTGACGAACGCCGTGGCTCGTGGCCCGGGCCAAAGCTCTGCTCGCGCAGCAGCTGATCGATTGGAAGAGCTGCAGCGGCAAACGCTTTCGTCCGTCGCAGGAGGTCGCCCGTCTTAAGTGCCTTTTCCCAATAGCAACGTCAATGTTTCCCGCTCTCCAACGTTTCAATGCTGAAGTGCACAGGGACACGATAAGGCGCCCACTGGTCAGTAAACCAGAGCTACTAGATGGGATTGTAAGAACAATTGTTTGCCGCCTGTTTCCCATACCCCCGGTTGTCGGCTCGCTTGGGAGACTCAGGCAACGTTACGAGAGCTACAGGCTATCCGGTGGCTGAGCGGGCGGTGGCTGAGCTACAGCGCCGACACAGCTGTAAGTGTGGCCAATATGGTGCAGTAAAGCTTAAGCCATGCCGTTGAGCTGTGCTGTGCGGTCGATAAACTCAGCACGGCGTGCATTCCTTGCACGCACGTAGCATCTGAGTACGTGAGCATACTGAGATCGGTGAGTAATTATATGCATTATAAGCTGATTTTCCTTCCGCGCTCGTGCACTTGTACCATAAAATGAGCTGCACATTGCTTGAGTAATTGAACACGCACGGAACGACATTGCTCTGCACAAAAGCTAGCGATCTTACAAGCTCAGCTCCGACCCGAACCAAGGAATCTTTTCAGCAGCGCAAGGAATTTTCCACCGGCAATCTTAAATAATGCTAGTAAGTTCTTTTTAATTATAAAGAATTTAACTATGGGTCCAAGCTAAGATGGCTTCTGTGAAACTCCCGTCAAAATTGTGAGAGACAGGGCACAGGCAAGTGCGCGATGTAAAGCTAAGTCATCGAGTATCGAGCTTCTGCAGCATTTCTAGGGCAATATCCTCATTGAGTGTGACCAGTAAGTGCCGCCAGTATCGCATTCCTAGATTACCATGCGAAATTCGCCCGGTTGTAGCAGTAAGGATCAGCTCGCGCACTATGCTACTCGCTTGCATCACCCTTGTCTCGTCTTTCGAAGGAGAGTATAGGCTTTCTGTAATACCAGTGTTTCTCTTCGTCGCAAGTTTCAGTTCGATCTCATTTATACTGAGCGCCACGCCTGATCTTCTCTGCTCCCACAATTGCTAGCGAGAAGGGCGTCTGGAGCATTCTCCTCAAACCTGAGCAGTAGCATAGTATGTCTATGGCCGGCGCCTCGCTCGCTCGCACCAGGTGAGTGTGTGCAAGAAATCACCATGCACTAGGTACCCCACAGCAAACTTGCTCCAACAGCCAATGGAACTTTTAAAATGCGGCACTGTTCTGATCACGCTTCATGGACATTAGCTTAGAACCTTTTAATGCCGTAGGCTAGCTGCTTATCCAGAGTCGCTGCCGGGATTTTCATGCAGGAGGCAATACCAGAAAGTAATGAAAAGCAGTGGCTCCTCACAATCACAGTAGTTATTCGACATACACTCGGCGGTTTTTCATCGGTAAATAGGACATGATTTTGTTGCTTAATCACTGTCGTGGGGGCTAAATGTAGGGGGGGATGGCCCAGGTCGCCACCCTCTCGCTCTGAGGGAGGAGGTAATGCACTCCTCTGCCCACCCTGCCTTCGCCAATGTGCACATCCAAGGCTTCGCGTACACACTTGGTTTTCAAATTGGCTTTCCTTCGGCCTTGGCCCCATACTTCGTCACCTCCCCTTCGCTGTCGGTTTCCGGAAAGAAAGCCGAGACCTGACGGGCGAGTTCGATTTCTTCAGACCAATGGAAGCGTAGACGATGCGACCAATCAGATGTGCCTTCAAGAACCCACCGTCGCTGCATTAAAAGAAATGGCCGAGGACAGAAGATTGTGTTTATTGAAGCTTTCCCGAGTCGGTTGCCTGCTTACGGCACACGTTTAGAGAGGGGTACGGGAATTTCTCAATAAGAAAGGAGATGATGAGAGATATCAATCGTTAATTGAGCATGGCCGGTGAACGAGCGGCTATTTCCTGCTGTCACGATAACTGAGAATCAGCCACTACTTCGAGGGCTGAGCTTAACGGTTGGTGACTTCCGAGAAAAGAGACTGAAAACCTGCGGAAAGACCGATCGTGTAAACGCAGCCCAATTGTTCGTCAGTGTGACCGACGGAAAGTCGATAAAAACCTGACGGGCGTAAAACCGACCATGTAAATGCGGCTCAAGACTGAAGTATGGCCGTGCGTACTTGAGCTCCGGGTGCGCGCGTTCTAGTCTGCCAGCGTGCGCCACTGAAAAGCACCCGCAGCACTGGTCCACTGGCACGTCCGTCGCTGATGCAGGCCTCTTTGGATTAATTAAAAAAGGGGATATGAAACGATTTAATAGTTTCGCTTATAGAGGCAAAAGAGCTTCAGCTTCGTCTTATACGCCGCTTGCGGTCGGCAACGAGGAATTGCCGGTTGCAGAATCAAGAATCAAGCCCACGACCTCCGGGCTAAGATGGCGTGGGCACAATGCTTGAAAATGGCGCTTGCTTCTGGTTTAGTAGCTGGGACTGCCTTCGCAGAAAGAAAACGGGCTCGCTGCGGGAGCAGTCTGCTGGCGTGCGCTTCTCGCCAACGTGCCGAGTTCGGCTGCGAATTCGGGCAGGCAGAAGCGCTGAAGCGAACTGCTGCTGCTGCTGCTGCGGCGGCGGCGGCGCTCGCAGCAGCAGCAGCAGCAGCCAGCGCTGGCTGCTGCTGCTGCTGCTGCTGCGAGCTCCCAATCTAATGTAAATTAGTGCTGTCGCGAGGCTGCGGAGCAGAGGGCGAACCCAACAGCGGCTGCGGCTCGCTGCGATCGACGGAAGCACGGTCGGCGCGCGCGCGCGCGTGCGCGCGAGTGTCACGCCCATCGACCGCTGGCGCTCGTGGCAGGCCCGGATACTGTCTGACTGACAAGCGGCCGGGCTTCTACGAAGCGTTGGAGCGTTTGTAAAAGTTTTCGGATGTTGTGCACCAGGGGGGGGGGAGGAGGAGGAGTGGTAGGCGGCACATCTCTCCATTGTCGTGCACCGCGCATCCGCGCGAGCGGCTGCGCTCGTCACCAGCGAGCGTGCAGCTCTAGCCCGTGGCAAATCGCAGCGCTGGTGAGTACGCTAGCTGCACTGCGGCGACAGTCTTTTCAGCTCTCCTATCGGCAGCTAGGAAAGACTGAGAATACGCAGCTGACCGCATGCGCTCCTCGCTGGGATGCACGCTAAAAGGCTACCCGATGCGACAGCATCATTTAAACACTGGCAGAAACTCCTTAGACGCTAGCACTTCCGCTAGCAGTAGGCAATAAGGGATCGCCCGCTGCAGGACTCGAACCACGACCTCGGTCGTGAGGAGCGAGCGTCTTACACCTTGGGCTAAGAACCACGCCTAATACGGGCGTCGGCGGCAGCGGACCGGCCGACAGCTCGAGGGCCGAGAGAATTTCTTCGCAAGCCGCGCTGTCCATCTAGCCGTTCGCCCTTTGCGCTCAGTCACTATATTTAATTATCTACAGCCAGGCCCAGCGCTGCGAAAGATGGCGCATGCGCGCACGGCGGACGCTGGGTCGACGCTCCGCCAGCGCTGCCGGTTGGACGACCCGGCGCTCGGTGGCGTCAGCTTTCCGGCCCGCGCGGCGGCTCGCCCGTTGCTACCTGCGGGCGACTCCGAGGCGAAATCCGCAGCGGCTACGCCCAAGCGCTGGCGAGCGTCAACCCAGCGGCAGCGCCCTCTGGCCGCGGGCGGATGCGGCCGCTGAGGCCGCAGCGGCCGCATCCGCTCTTCGCAGAGAAGGTGGGGCTTAATGAGAAGCCGTTTTCCCAATTGCCCAATTGCCGCCTCCTCGGTCGCTCCAGCGTGCGGCCAGTTGCCCGCACGCTGGAGCGACCGAGGAAGCGATGGATCTCGCGAGATCGCGGCGAGATCCCTGGGTCGCTAGAGCTCGCCGGATCTCGAGGCGCCCGCGAGCTGCTCTTCTCTGGCAGCAGCGCGCGGATTAGGTAAGCAGCTAGAAGAAAGTAAGCCGAGCGTCTTTGAGTTTCTTTTTCGACGGCGGGGCTCTAATAAGCTGACTGCTTAAGACATCGCTGCGCGCTCAAGGTCAATCGCCGTCCGGTCTGAAGGCGGAGCAACCGGACGTGCTAGCCGAGTCGACGCGAACGTTCCTTCGACGGACGCTGCTCTGGCCACCCCTCTTAGCGCAGCGGGAGCGGCCCGACATCTCGGTTCTAATTAGCTACATATACACGAATTTAGAACTTCACCTCTTACCGGGCTGTTTATTTTACGCGAGCTGTAGTCTAAGCATGAACTTTAAATGTCGTTAATTGTATTATCGCGGGAGCGGCGCCGCTTTGCCGTCGCCAGTGTGCAATCGAGGTACCGAGGTGACCGGTCACTCGGCGGCGGCAGCGCTGCCGCGCGGCCGCGGCCGCCGCCGCTGCTCTACCGCCCTCCGGCCGCCAGACGGAAGCGGATACTGCCCTGGGGCGGGGGAGGGGAGGGGCTGCAAGGAAGGAGGGCGTGGCTGCCCGGCGTCGGCGCAGCCGAGGTGAGTGCGGATCTCCTGCGCTCGCGCGCGCGCGCCGGCTCGACGACCCGCTTCTTACCGATCGTCGTGTAGACGCTGGCCGCGTAGACGAGCGAGCTCCACACGTCCCAGCGAGGCGCCTCCTGCCCGGGACTGACGCCCCGTCGCACGCCCGACGCGAGCGCGCTCTCGTAGCGGCCGAGCATGGTGTCGACGAGCGCCGTCCAGTTGGGACGGTAGAGGTCGGGCAGCGCCGGATAGGAGACGGCTACCAGCAGCCGGCGCCGCGCCTCCAGCGCCTCGCCCAGCGCTCGTTCCTCGGGCGGCCGCTCGAGCCGAGCGAACAGCGCGGCGCCGGCCAGCCAGTAGGCCGCCATCGAGCCGACGAGAAGCGCTCGGCCCGTGAGCAGTCTCCGAAGCGCCGCCGGACCGATGCCGCCGCCTCTGCTGCCACGTCGGCTCGGCGGCGGCAGCGACGCCGACGACGACGACGACGGCCGCGCCTGCGGCGAGCCCCCGCCGCGGGCAGCGCTCGTCATCGCGATGGGAGCCGCTGGCCGGGATTCGGCATGGCCGGGGTTATCCTAGCTCGACGATTACCGCGAAAAAAATGCTGCGTTAATTGGGCCAGCGGCGGCGGTGGCGGCGGAGGAAGGGGAAGGCGCGGCCGTGTTTATGGACATGACTAAATAAAGCAGTGAGCGCATTATGGGAGGCTGCTTGATTAACGCCGCACACGCTCAGCCTCGCGAGGGCGAGCGCGCCGCGGAGTGAGAGAACTAGAGAGGGAGAGAGAGAGCGCGAGAGCGGAGCGAGCGAGAGAGAGACAGAATAGGTGAGCGAGGGAGAGAGAGACATACACACACGCACACGCACACGCACACGCACACGCACACGCACACGCACACGCACACGCACACGCACACGCACACGCACACGCACACGCACACGCACACGCACACGCACACGCACACGCACGCATGCACACGCACAAGCACACAGATGACCCAAATGAATATTTGAAATATTCTTTGTCCGCCATCGCAATCGTCAATGGAGGCAGCGGCGGAGGCTTAGCAGTTGCAGCAGCAGCAGCAGCAGCAGAAGCAACCAGCCTCTTCGACTGAGGCAATCATAGAGCTGTTGCGGAGATGTTTCGGAGACAGGTTCTTCTGGACTGAATGCTCACTCTCGGAAGCGCGGCGTCGCTGTCGCAGCGGCGCAAGTGCCGGGGGGGGGGGGGAGGAGGTGGAGGAGGGGAGGAGGTGGGGCTAGTGCCCTATAGAGCTCATTGGTGTCGAAGATCGCGACGCCCACGTCCGGTGTGAAGTGTTAGCGAGCTTTCCTCAGAGTTTCTAGTCTGTGATCTCTAAAAGCCCATTGCAGTCAGACGTACTCGAATAGGAGAGCGGTCGCTGTAAACTGATTTCCTTCGTAGCCGTTTCCGCATGCCACCGAGCGCTTCTGCGGAGCAGCATGGAGTGCGACGTCGTGATAGGATAT
Organism: Cristatella mucedo; assembly: GCA_009760855.2. Lineage (NCBI taxonomy): Eukaryota > Metazoa > Bryozoa > Phylactolaemata > Cristatellidae > Cristatella > Cristatella mucedo. The sequence continues at coordinate 5,805,107 of WPIO01000012.1, forward strand.
TTTATTATTGCAAGTTCTCACTACGCGGGAGGACGGGACACAAGTCGGCTCTGAAAATTAGAGCTCTCTCTCTCACTCTCTCTCGGTCGCGGGAACTCAAAGGTGACGACTGCGTGAAGAGAAGCGTGTCGCGGCCCCGACCGAAGCCGGCGCGGCCGGCGGCCGCAGCACTCCCGCGGCGCCCGTTCGCCGAGAGACCCGTGTCTTCTTCTGCGATGCTCCGACGTTCACGCTCTGCGCTCGCCTTCGCCCTGAGTGTGCGCGCAGAGCCGGCGAGCATCCGGCTCATGGATGGGCGCGGCCACGGGCGTTGGTCCGCCTCGGGCGTTGGTCCGCATTAATGGCTCATTCGATGGAATGAACCTTAAATAGCGCCAGCCTGCCGCGGTCCTTCCGCTGGCTCGCGCGCCGCCGGAAGGGGCGCCGGCCGACGGGAGCGCGCCGCTCACCGCTGCGTGCTCCCGTCCGACCGTCCGCGGCGCTCGTTGACCGGCGGCGAGGCCGGCACCGCGTGCGGCTGGTCGGTTGGAGCGCGCACGTCCACGTGCGCCCGACCCTCGCGCGCCGCCGCCGCCGCCGCCAGGCGGAGCTCGCGAGCTGCTGCTCACGCCTTGAGCTCCGATGCCCAGACGGTCTGCGGCCAGCCGGACCGTCCCTTGGCCTTCCGTTCCGCCGCAGCGGCCTGCAAGAAGCGAGCGGGTCGTCAGCGGCGAATGGCGGGAGCGGGAGAGCGGCGAGCGACAGAGCAGCAAAGATGTCAGCCAGAGCCTGCCGGGCCGGCGGCTTGCTCTAGACTGCGGCCGGCGGCCGGCGGCGGCGGCGAGTTGCCACGACAGGCAAAGCTAGACGCAGACTGCGGCCGCCGCCGCCGCCTCCGCCGCAGTCTTCGACGCCGTTTATCTGGAGCGCGACCGGCAGCGACAGTCGCAGAGCTCGCTAAATCGACGGCTGCCGCGGCTGTAGCTCTAGCGAAAATGATGGGTAGTGCAGCGTGAGCGCTCGCAGCGAAGAGGGAAGCGCCGCGGCAGAGACGAGGGCGGTCGCGCAGCTAGGCGACGACGACGACGACGAAGCCGCCGGCTTGAAACGCGGCTCGCGCTTTCGATCGCGGAAGTGACGGCCGACAACGGCAGGCGCCCTTTTGTATCGAGTTCAGAGTCACAAAAACTTCGATCGTGTTCTGGGCGCACGAGCAGAGCGAGTCACGCATATCGTTGATGCGGTACACGAGGCTGTTGAATCGGCTAATGCATTTAGTCCAGCGGTTCTCTACCTGTAGGTCGTGACCCCTTTGGGGGTCGAAGGCCCCCTTTCACAGGGTCGCCTAAGACCGTCGGAAAACACCCATTTCCAAATTTTGCACACTATCATTTTATGGTTGGGGGTCGCCACGACATGAAGATCCCCTAACCATGTTATTCATTTTGTTTTGTTTGTTTATCAAGCATGATTTTACTCACCATTCAATTGCATTTTCCTTTGCAGTAAATGTAAAGCGCCTAGAGAGAGAGATTAAGTTCTCTGAGGGCGCTTTATCAAGTGCATTATTATTATTATTACTATTATTAAGAACTGTATTAAAGGGTCACGGCATAAATAAGATTGAGAACCACTGATTCAGTCAAAGATCGTGGCTGCCGACGACCTCGTGTTTGGCTCCACATCGTACGCGGGTTGCAGAGCTCGCCAACGAACGCTCCGCGAGCTCACCCGTAAGACGGCTAAGCTGGCTTGCTGATAACTGACCGCTGCAGATTGCGTTGCGAGACAAAGGAGAAAAAGCGTACGCAATCCGTCTTTCAGAGAGCGAACTCGTCGCCCAATAGATCGAAGCCCTCCATCCAGCGAGCCAGCGCTAGGAACTCTTGAAGAGCGGGTCAGACGCTCAACGGCGCAGCTGCTCTTCACAGACTTTGTTGACTCGTGGTTCGTCAAAAACGAGGCTCGCCGATGTCGGCAAGCAGTCGCATCGTCGGGGGCCAAGCAGAAACCTCACGCATTCGCCGCTTCCTGGCTATAGAGGAGTCGGCATTGACTTTTGCATGCGCTTCTACATCCTTTTACTTCTGATGCTTTGAATCTCATTCCTTTGAAGGCAGTAAGTGACTGACGACCGGCGCGGCTGAGTGAAGTCGACAAGTGTGGGACGGATGTGCGCGCGCACATCCGTCCCACACTCGATGTTCGCGCGCACAAGCTCGGCCTTCCTCTCACGTGGGCTTTGAGGGTTCTCGAAAGTCAAATACAAACTTGAAATTTACATTCACCGTTTTTTATATTAAGCTGTTTTCTTTTTAGATATCTAGCATGTGTTATAGATGGATTTTTGCTTACGGAAGAAGGCCAGCATATTTTAAGGCTTGCATGGACTGCCACAGTGCACGGTCAGATATTATGCAATCGTCATCATCGTCAGGTTGAGACAACCAGAATAGTCTCTCAATGAAAGAAATAAAGGGATAATGATATAAACATTTACCTAAACGCAGACTTTTAGTTTGTGCCTTTCAATGGACAAACACATAAGAGATCCCAAGCCTAATCAATCCCAACCAATCCCGTTGCGGTTTCAAATGTTTTCCTCAAAAATTTGGGAATATTCACCCGTAATTATTTTCCTACTGAAAAAAACTGCATTTTTTATGTAGACCTTTTCAAAGATTTTTTATTGACACGAGGACACAAGAAATATTAATACATTAATTAAGCTCGAAGAGCCCTGGATAATTCTGGGGTGCGACAAAACAAGTATACCCTCATCTGGTAAAGCAAGCTATGGGTGCTATGATTCCGTTTGCCACAACGTAGCTTCCAAGTAAGACGTTTTCAGCAAATTTTCTATCAAAATGAAAATTCAAAACCGATTTGATGTCAAAGATAAAATTCGCGTTACATTGTCAAAGAATCCTCTACAGTTTCGTCTTAGCATTCACGTATAACAGCGATCTTACATCGAAGTGAACCTTTGATCAAAATTATTAAAGTTTTGTTTTGTTTAATTAGTACGCGATAATTGCATTATTTTTTGAAAGGAAGACCAGTAATTTGTGCATTAAAAAAGGGAGAAACCTACTTTTGTTCTATGATTGTTTACTTTATTAATACTTTGTGCATGTCGCACTGTATGAGGTAATAGATTTTCAAAAGAAATAAATTGCACTCCTCACATGCAAAATTTTATTTATGCACTTCTGTGAATTTTATCAGAGAATGGTTTCATAACTTTCATTTGATTTTCAAAGGGGTCCGTGACTCAATTAAGTTTAAGAATCTCTGCTCTTGGCCCTCAAGGGCGGCTATTATCGAGGCACCTCTAGCGTCGTGCGGTGCTTGCAGGTTAGCCGGATGAGCCGTAATTAGAGGGATGGCAGCGTGGATTTGTCACCTTTACCTCCTTAGGAGGAGTGCTGCGTGGCCTACGGTAGAAGATGCGCCTCTTTAGCCTTCCTACTATCAGATACCTCTGGAAAGGTCAAGGCCCGACCCTTCCTAGGCCTAATCCTTGCTACGCCCATGCTGGAAGCCACAACGGCGCGTCTGTCCCAACCTCCGGCTAACGACGCAGAGCTGTACTACGCGCGGCTGAATCTTATAAAAAAGTAGAGCCAAAAACAACGCTCTTTAGAGAACTAAATGATGGCGTGCGGAAACCAAGCTACCGCCAGGGTGAGTCAATCCGGATGGGCGGGCGGGCAAGTTCCGCCCTCTCCGCCAATTTTTTAACGAGCGAACCGCGGCGGCTCGGGCGGATAGGGTGGAAAGACTACAAAAAAACGTCCAGCGACGTCGCCGCCGGCGCAAGAGCGAAAATGAATAGCAAGAGCGATCCGACGGGAAGTGGGTCGCCGGCAAGCCGCTTCTGAGCCGCGCTTAGCCACTTGGCGTCTGACCGCGAGACTGGCGGGCGGCGTGAGCGGAGTAATCCCAGTGGGCCCCCTTCGGACTAGCCTTCGGCACCACCCCGGCGCGCTAACGCGGAGGGCGGCGTCCGTTGGCTGGCGGAACAAGCTTTCGGCTTCGCACGCTGGATGACGGCTTTTCGTGCGCCGTACATATGCGGCTGCGTGCGTGCGTGCACTTGCTCTTTCGTGTGCTCAAAATGGAGCTTGAACCGATGCTAGCACTTTCTGCCATACCTCAGCTGAAGGCTAACGAAAGAACCAAACAAGTCTATTGCAGACGCCTGTATTCTGATAAACGGGCATGCTTATCAGTCGAGCTAGTGTCAAATTTCCGTATTTCGCTCAACAGAGAGAGAGAGAGAGAGAGAGAGAGAGTGAGAGAAAGAGAGAGAGAGAGAGAAGAGAGAGAGAGAGAAGAGAAGAGAGAGAGAGAGAGAGAGAGAGAGAGAGAGAGAGAGAGAGAGAGAGAGAGAGAGAGAGAGGGAGAGAGAGACTGATAGAGAGAGAGAGAGAGAGAGAGAGAGAGAGAGAGAGAGAGAGAGAGAGAGAGAGCCATTGCGCTTGAAACTCTCTAGCGAAATGCAAGTTATGGCCCCGCATCCAAAATAAAGAGAGAGCAGTGAAGCGACGCGAGGAGAACGTGCGTCGATTTAAAGTCGAGCGAGGGCCGCTGACTGTATCGCACTGCAGCAGCTGATGAGCCCAACTTCAGCACCCGCTACTACGTCAGAATGCAATGTTCGGCCACGCGGCGCCTTTTCCCTCTTAATCTGCACTGCTCCGCTTCTGCGATACACCAAACCCCTCGCACGCTAACTCAATAACTGGCGAGAACTGCGCAAGACAAGAAGAGAGGTAAGGAACGAGCATGAGAACTATCGAGAGTTAAAGAGGGAGCGATAGAGAAAGGGAGGGAGAGCACGAGAAAGAGAGAGAGAGAGAGACAGAGAGAGAGAGAGAGAGAGAGAGAGAGAGAGAGAGAGAGAGAGAGAGAGAGAGAGAGAGAGAGAGAGAGGGAGAGTGCGCGCGAAAGAGAGTGAGAGAGTGAGAGCGTGAGCAGGTCTCAGGCTCGGCGGACAGTCGGGGCGGCAGTACTCACGATTTCCTGTTCGATGGTCTTCCTTTTGTCAGCTCGGCGCTCGGTCTTCCGTGTGAGGTCGGCTTTGAACTCGTCGACGACTTCGCTCTCCGTCGTCAGCGTCTCCATTAGATAGCCGATGTAGCTCGTGGCCAGGCGCAGCGTCTTAATCTTGGACAGCTTCGTGTCCTTGGGCACGTTGGGTATGCAGTCGCGCAGCTTCGTGAAGGCCGAGTTGATGCTCTGTGTCCGCCGCCGTTCTTTCTTGTTGGCCGACACGCGCTTTTTCTCCACTCGGACCGGAAATCCGACGGGCATCCCGTACATGTCCACTAGCGGCCGGTACATGGGGTCGCCGGCCGCGGCCGCGGCTGCCGCGGCTGCGGCCGCGGCGCAAGGCCACGACTGCAGTCCGGACGACGGCGAGCTTTGCTGCTGGTCGCTTTGCGGGCTCGGCGTTCCTGACGAGTAGCCACGCACACTGCACGCCTGCTCAGCCGCGGCGGCCGCCGCGGCGGCCGCAGACGCCATTGCAGCCGCGCTTGCGTTGAGCACGCGATGCGGCTGCTGCGGCTGCTGCTCAAACTGGTTTCCGTAGTGCCACGGCGCGGCCGCGGCTACGGCGTAGTCGTCCTGCTGCGGCCAGAACTCTGCAGCGGCGGCGGCTGCTGCTGCCGCCGCCGCCCCCCAGTTCTGGCCGGCGTCGTAGTGGTAATTCGGCTGGTAGCTGGACAGCGCGAGATTCATGATTGACGGAAGCGAAAAATAAAGTTGCAGCGTCACCTCGTTGGAAGACTTCACGGCGTGTCGCGGCGAACGCTCGCCTGAGACCGTATATGCTGAGAGCCTACGGCGGCGGAGGCCTGACGAGCTCGCAGCGCCGAAAGCTTCTCCGAGCGGCGGCGGCGACTTCCAGCGACTAGTGCTCCGAGCGTCCGTCCGTCTGCCTCTGCTGCCGGTCTGTCGCTCTTGGACGAGAGGGTGGTACTAGCCAAGTTTATCCACACGGCCGTCTTTTATGCAAGAGGGGGTATCGTTTGACTAGGATTGACGTGTGTCAAACTGCGTTTTATGGCATTAAGCCGGCGCCCGTTCGCGGCGGCGCGTTTCAGCGTTCTTGTCGGGAGCCTCCGGAAAAGGGCGAGTTCATCTAGACCTAGACGAGGGAGGTTTGTAGCGGATCGGTTGCTTTTTCGACGGCATTCGCTCTCTAATAAATCGGTCGCCTTTATTGTTGAGCCCCCGCAAGATGCGCAGTCGCCGGCGGACCCAGCCACGCAGTTCGCGGCAGTTTGAGCGATGAGGTGCCGCCCACTTTACCCGGCCCTTCCGCCCGCCAGCCTACTAATTAAGTTAGCATAATGGCGGTCGTGTTTGTTTAAATCAATTAATCGAACAGCCGAAAGTTTTCCGCAGTCCCTCTGATCGTTATGCAAAATCTGGCAGACAATCAAAAGGATCCCGTCGTCGACGAGCGCCGCGGTGACAGTTTTCGGAGCGGAGCTAGACGCCGGACGCCGGCGGTCATTGAAGCACGCGCGCGCACGCGCACTCGTGTCGCCGCCTGCTTTCTGTATGGAGAGGGCCCCCGCCGCCGCGGCGAGCGCGGGGAAAAATAATGCGGCGACCAGTGGCACTGGGGGTGGGGTGGTGGCGGACGCGGTTCGGCTGGCGGCGGCGCGGTCGGAGTAGGTTCGCGGCGGCGGCGGCGGCTATCTCTTTGAGCGGCCCGCCAAGCGAGTTTTCAGCTCCGGCTGGGCAGGGCCCGGTTAATTGCCCCAGCACATGGGGCAGTAGCGAGTAGAGAGCCCAGTCCGCAGACCGCGACTCCCACCCGACGGACGCCTAGCCATGCCTCTGACGCAGCCAGCCTCTCACTCTTCCTGGCGGCTGCCGCGTCGGCGGCGGCAGGGCGGCAGCGGCGGCGGCGGCGGCGGCGGCGGCGGCGGCGGCGGCGGCGGCGGCGACAAACGGATCCTTTTATGGGCACCGTCGCCCCTCCCGTCTTCGGCCGGTGTTTCGATCGCGGCTCTCGCTCTAACGGGCTCGTCGCCGTGCTCCGGCGGCGCGGCGGTCGCCCAAGGAAACTCTTTCTGGCCCCGAAGGCACCGCTGGACACTTGACTTCGTCACTTCGAAGCGATACGAACGAGCATTGTCAAAAAAAGGGAGCACTCGGCGACGCAAGGACGCTCGCGAGCCGCGCAGCTAGAGCCTTAGCGGTGCGCTTCGGCTCAAAAGACCCGGTACTACTCGAAGGCGCTCGAGCCCTGCGTCCGCCGTCGCCTCTCATTCTTCTTCGTCGGTCGACGAGCGCTGTTTTTCCTCAGCTCAGACCGGCAATCCCGTCGTCTCGAAACGCAGCTGCCGGGCGTCCGAGTACCAGCTATGCGCTAGCGCGGCTGCCACCATAGGCAGACCCGGCAGAGAGAGCGGGGGGGGGGGAGGCGCGACTGACGGTCGCGGACCGCGCGGAGGTCTCGCACTGGCCAGTTGTGACGGCGGCAAGCCGAAGTTCTGGCTGCTGCGTAGGAGGAAGAGGAGGAAAAGGAGGAGGAGGAGGAAGAGGAAGAGGAGGAGGAGGAGGAGGAGAAAGAAGGAGGAGGAGGAGGAGGCGCGTCGCGCACGACGCAGCCGCTCGCTTGAGCCGGAAACAAGCGGTGCGGCTTTTAAGGCTGACGCGATGCTTTCTGTCGGCATCGCCTATTAATTATTTCAAACGATGCCGTGTTTACGGAAAGTGTTTACGTCTCTTTTACTTAGAATGTAAACCGCTGAGTATACTAATGATATACCCGATATACCCGTGTCTCCGTTTTTGCCCGCAGCGGAGCCTCCTCTCTGCTTTAAATATTCACTCGCTCAGCCGTTCCGCGCTGCCAGCCGAGCTCGCGCGCCGCCGGCCTTCCGCACCTCGCGCCGCGCGACGCAGTGAGGCGGCCTGCGCTGAGCTGCGAGCGCCGTCGAGCTTTACAAGCGCTTTTCGCGCGCCGTAACTAGCGTCGCTCGCGCACCAACTTGACTCGGCTCCGGCGAGGTGGTGGAAATTCGTAAAAGAGCTATTGCCAATTATGCAGGCGGAAGTTCAGCTTTCCGTGCCGTTTTTAGTGCTCACTGCCGGTATGAGTTTATTAGAATGCCGTAAAATCTGTGCCTAAGCCTATCGGGCGGCCAATTACGCGATGGCAATAAATCACCGCGAGGCCAGACCGTGGACGCGGTCGCCAAGGAACGCTCGCTGCTGCTCGCCTTGTGCTGCCGCGCCGTCGAAAGAGAGGAAGGAGTTCGTTAAAAAACCTCCGCTCCACCGACGCGCGGATGCTGGGACTGTGAAGTGACTGCGTCGCTCGTCGCTGCCTGTGCCGCACGCGTGCTCCTACCCCCCCCCCGTCGCCAGCCGTGCGCCCGAGGACGGCGCCCCCTGCAATCTGCCAGCGTTCGGCTCTCGTCCGGAGCGCGTGCCCAGGCGGAAACCGCCGTTGAGTTTCGCGGGACAAATTGGGCACGCGCGCTCTCGCATCCTGGCTTCTCTCATTCCGATTCGCTCCGTTATTGCGCCTGCGCCGCTGTTACAGCGCGCGCAGCCGATCGGCGACGCGACCGCTCGGCTCCAGTCGTGCCGCCGTTCTACGGCGGCCGCCGATTGCGCCGCTCCGCTCCGACGCAGCGACACCCGGCGACCTTCCTGTTCTTAGAGCACTTTGCGTGCGTTCAAAGGTCGCACGCGTCACAAGACGGCTGAGTCATGTTTATGGTAGAAAAGGGTTAGCGGCTAAATTGCTTACGCGCATCCGGGCGCCGGTCGAGGCGTTACGCATTCTGCCAGCTATCGCGCGTCGGCCTAGGAATGGTGGTAGGCGGGTCTGAGTGGCGTCTTAAAAGGAAATCCAATCTGATGGTCGGAGCGGTTTGCTATATCGCGCCGGCTTGGTTGCAAACGTGCGCGCCTCCACTCAGCGACCGGTTGGTGGCTGAGCCCCTAACGTATCGAGTCGCCGCCGCCGCCGCCGTAGGCTGCGCGGTACTCACTGCAATGCGGACCGAATCCAACACGAACGACGCGTTTCCACTGCATTCAGGCAAAGTGCGCAGCTCATTTTGTAACTGAACCACTATCCGCTAAGCCACCGCCGGTCAGTTCGGTGCGACGCCGATCGACTTTCCAACGGGTGCGCACATCGCTGTAGCCGTGCGAAGAGACCAATGTGAATTAACATCGCCTTATTCTTCCAGGAAATGCAGTCGCATGCTTTGACAAGCCCAAGCTAGAAGAGGCCTGACATCTTTCGATTTTTTTAACAATGAAGAAGAGTAGAAGAAGGTGGTGGTACAATGGGTGGAGAATGACGGGAACAAAAGGAAGACGAGGAGGAGAAGGAGAAGGAGAATGAGAAGAAGGGGAAGGAGAAGGAGAAGAAGAAGGAAGAGGATCAGGAGAAGAAAAAGGAGAAGGATGATCAGGAGAAGGAGGAGGAGGAGGAGGAGAAGAGGAGGATGAGAGCACGAGCAGAGAAATGAGAGAGAGAGGAGAGAGGAGAGAGAGAGCGGAGAGCGAGAGGAGAGAGAGAGGAGAGAGAGATGAGAGAGAGGAAAGAGAGAGAGAGAGAGAAGAGAGGGAGAGAGAGGAGAGAGAGAGGAGAGCGAGAGGAGGGAGAGAGAGAGAAAAGAGAGAAAGAGAGAGGAGGGAGGAGAGAGAGAGAGAGAGAGAGGGAAGAGAGAGAGAGAGAGAGAGAGAGAGAGAGAGAGAGAGAGAGAGAGAGAGAGAGAGAGAGAGAGAGAGAGAGAGAGAGTGAGAGAGGAAAGCGAGAGGAGAGCGAGGGGAGAGAGAGAGAGAGAGAGAGAGAAAAGAGAGCGAGAGGAGAGAGAGAGAGAGAAAAAAGAGAGAGAGAGGGAAGAGAGAGAGAGAGAGAGAGAGAGAGAGAGAGAGAGAGAGAGAGAGAGAGAGAGAGAGAGAGAGAGCGAGAGGGGGAGGGAAGGTGAAAGCTTAGCGCTTTCTTATTTGCCACCGAATATCAGCCATCGCTGCAGCATTACTATACAGGCTGAATGAATGAAAACGAAGATGAATACTTAAGCCTCTTAACAAAACAAAGCGGTCTAAGAAAATAATGTGGTGCAGTTTTTTATAACATACTCAAAGGTTAAGTAACTTGTGGCGCGCATCCGGTGGCCAACGCTGTAACTCGGATTGTAAGGAAGACGTTAGACACAGATGAGCTGCCGTGGCCTGCTGCCCGGCATCGTTGAACGAAAGTCATTGTTCAGGAGGAGGTAATCCCGTTACTTCTTTTGCGGGCCGTACGCTAACGAAGGCGAGAAAAAGCTGCAATGAGCTCGCCGTATCGCACGCGCGACACGAACGACGTAGCTCAAAAGGCAGCAGCTGAGCGACCGCACTCGCAAGCTTGCCGAGTCGCCTAGCAGCATTGCCAACGTGACGGGAGCCGCCGCAAGCCCTCGCCTGTCGCTGTCGCGTCGTGGCAGAGGTCGGTACGGTTGTTTGGCGCCAAGGTACCGCCGACAGCGAGCGGACAGATCCAGCAAGGGTCGACTGATCAGGATTGGCAGCCGGATGCGATGCAGTCGGAAGGTATTGCAGACGGTGGCGACGCTGCTCCGCCACATATTCGCGCGCAACTCTTGCGAGAGCCGACAAGGAAACCAACCGCCGCTCTCTGGTTTCACGCAGTGAAATCCGTCAGCTATGCTGTAGCGGCTGACGAATTCGGCTTCCGGTTCAGCTGCGCTCGCAGCTGCACTTCATCGAGGCTTCAGCGAAGGTCGTCGACCTGACGCGTCGCCCTGGTCCCCCATCGCAGTGCGAAAGCCGCCACCCCGCGTTTGCGACACGGCCGCCGAGCCGACTGTTCTGGAGCAGCGTTACGCGGCAGCGTTGCGTCGTCATTTTGTCTCGTCCACAGTCCTCGTCCATCGCAGGACAGCGACGCTCGCTTTTTCTTTGGTGCGGAGCTTCGAGCGATGCTCGAGCCGGCGGAGGGCGCTAGCAGAGGCCATTAGGCCGCGCGAGCGCGCGTACTCAGGATCATTTCCTCCAGACTGCCAATTGGCGCCAGAGCTGACGAGCGCGAGCGGCCTGCGATGGGCGTCCGCCCGACGACGACTTGGAAATGACTCGCAGGGCGGAAATCGCCAGTCGGTGCACTAACGAAGCTGGCCGGCTCGCGGCGAGCGTACGGCGGCCGCTAATCGGAGCGCGTCTTGCGTCCAGAGAGTCGGCAACCACGCCGGCGAAGCTGTGGCTCCCCCTTTCGACACCACTTTCTCAACGGTATCCTTGCCGCGACGCGCCTTCCAACTGATGCTGAGCTGCCGAGGTTTTGCCGGCTGGAGTCGTGCGCTTTTGTATTCGTGCCTAAGCAGGATACATTGCCTTTCATTAACCGTTGGTTATCAAGTCTCTATAGGCGCAGTGTAAAGCTCTCTAATATCTATTTAGATCTCATGGGGTGCTACACACAAGGCTCATTATTATTATTATTATTATATCATTATAATCGCCTCGACAGAGCCCTGTCGCCACTAAACTCCCACGAACGCGCGGCCAAGTAGCGACAGCACCGAACGCGGATGCTTACGATCGACCGGAAACACGCAGTTATACTTTCGCACGCAATGCATCCAGCGGCACTTGATGGACCACTTCGTGACCTGCAAGTGATGACTACGACACTCGAGCTCTTTTTTCCAGATCGCGCTTGCCGTCTCCCGACTGGCCTCTGTCGGCCGTCGTAGATTTTCGTTTGAAAGCAGGAGCAGTTCTTACGACACTACATTCGGAAAGTCAAAACCTTTGTACGACCATCTTCCGCTATGGCTTCAAGCCCGCTGTCTCGGCTGCTGATGCTGCAGATATCGTGCTCTCGAAGCCATCCGAGCTACACCGCCGCAAAACGAGACAGCCAAGGTCTGCTTTATGCATCACGACGTTTGTCGCTAAAATTACGCGTGAATGGCCACGCAGTTACTTGCCGCCAACAATTGTATCTTCATCGCGTGAGACCGTCGTCTTTGCATATTCAGTTTCGAGTTCCATGAAGATCCAGTACGACCGCGCATGCTTGTTATCGTTTCTCGCTAATGATATGACGTCGGCATTTTTTGTGCGCACCTGTGCACCGTTGCTACTAACGCAGCACTCATTCTCCCATTAATTAGAACAACGGCTAGTTTCTGGTGAGCCGTGATAGCACACTAGGTAAGGCAGTTGCTTTTCACGACCTCAGTCCCTGGGTCGTGGGTTGGAATCCTGCGATGGGCGATCCTCTATTGCCGTTCCAAGCTGTGGTGATAGCCGTTAACGCTCTTCTGTCGCTATACAAAAGAGGCTGTTAAAATCAGCTAGTATTTTAATTTTTAGTAATTTTTACTCACATTCTATAGCTAGAACAGCTGCTTACTTTTCTTACCGAGAAGCGATGAAGCCGACGCTAACCTTGGTCACCGCTTTGAACTTGTGCCGCTTGAATACTTACTCTTTGGGCAATATACCGCTCCTATCAAGTTGGTGAGCCGCGGTGGCGCACTAGGTAATGCAGTTGCTTTTTACCTTACCTCGGTCCCGAGACCGTGGGTTCGAATTCTGCGATAGGCGACCCTTTATTGCCACTGCACGCAGTGGTGATAGCCGTGAAGGCCGTTCTGCCGCTATACAAACAAGGTTGTTGACTCATGTAATATTTTTTTCGTCTGTCTCAGGCTAAGTCTAAATTTCATAGAGAAGTAATAGAATCGCAAAAAAGTAACCCACGACTGCTAAGGTATCAACTATCTTCTTAACCGCTTACTAGCAACATACTTCCTGGTGATACCAATTGCGAGTTGACAGAAAGTTTCTCCGAATTATTTGTAAATATTAGGCAAGAATGAATGAATTGGGGACTCAATTTCCTCACCACCGCATAAGCGGCAGTAAGATTTGATCCCATATATCCGTGCTCGTCTTCTCTCTCCTTCTTCACGTCTTTCTCTATCGAACTCGCCGCTAACTTTGTCCCCTGGACTAGGAAGGCCAGCGGTCCTATATCTACGTATTTATGTATGCATCTCCGTCTATAACCTCACAAAGCCGCACAGACTAGGTGAGTGTTACACTGGGGATTTTTCTATGGAAGACTGAAAGCCCGAGTAGCCTTCGGCATGCAGATAATAGCCAACAAACTTCATAAAGACCCGCTCCCAAGAGTTTTTCTTATCAGGTGTACAAACCTGTTGTTGCCCACCATAATAAATACTGAAAGTATGTCCACGATTATAGGATTAAGTCCCTCGTAACAAAGCTGTAGTCAGGCCACTCATTAAAATCGCCGTAGTCAGGCCACTCATCAAAAAGGCGACCTAAAGTCACGAGAAACAAAGATCGCTTCCTCTAAACTCTTTCCTGCTATTCTTATCCGAGGCACTTGAGCGAAAAGTAGCTTAGCAGTTACACGGTGAGATGATTTAACCCGATCTAGGTGGCCAATTCCAGTCGGAGTTTTGAGCTAGTCATTCCACAGGAACTGTTCCGCTACGGGTTTAAAATCACCGTAACAACGTTGACCAGGGTAGGGCCTCTGACAGTTTTCCTACATCTCGTAGTAGCATTTGAAGTGATTGCCAAACCAAATCTCAAACCTCTCGAGGTGCCTACGCATCACTGGCGCGGCGTCTAGCCGGGTTAGATCCCACCTCAAAATATATGTCAGAGTGCTAATGTAAATGGCTCTTGGCCCTCCAGGAAACACTTAAAGTATGCGGTATCTCAGGGTTCGATCTTTAGCCCCCCTACTATTTTCACTATCTATGCTCTCCTCATAGCTGATGTGAACGCCAAACACAATTTCGAATACTCTACCTACCCTTCAACCCTTCTCAATCTTACTGTCATAATATCGGTCACAAAGTCTTTCTCGGGCGCCTCTCATCCCGCCTGAGCATCACTGGCGCTGCGCTGAAATGGTTCAGGTCCTATATCAATGGGAGACTCCAGAGTATTGATGTGAATAGACAAAATCATTCGAGGAACCTCTGAAATATGGGGTACCTCAGGGCTCTGTGCTTGGTTTGGTTATTTTCACGGTTAATACTCTCCCTCTTGCAGATGTGATTACTAGGAAAATCTAGGCATTCACTTCTTTGCAGATGACACTCAATTGTACCTGTGCTTTGATATCTCCCAGCCCTCGAACACGTCGAATTATCTCAACTCCCTTGTTGCATGTTTTGATGACATTCACACATGGTTGGCAGCAAACTTTCTTAAATCAAATGATGATAAAACCAACTTAATGGTTATTGGCCAACCGAGTGTGATCCAGAAATTGGAAGGTTAACGCTCACGATCGGCTCTGTCAGCATAAGTCCTGTTGAATCTGCACGAAATTTAGGCGTCCTGTTCCAAAGTGACGTTTCATTAGACGACCACATCAGCTCCACAGTCAAGTCTGCCTACTTTCAGCTACATAAATTGCTAAATTTGGATTTTCATAGATAGGAATATAACACCTAACTCGACCATGCATTTGTGACATCCTGTCTCGACTTCTGTGACTCACTACTTGCAGGTCTACCTGCCTATGCAGCCAGGCACTTACAGCTGGTGCAAAACTCTGCTGCTAGGTCTGTCGTGAGCGTTGCAGTTGCCACATCAAACCACTTCTCGCCAACCTGCACTGGCTTTCAGTCAAGCAACGCATTGACTTCTTAGTTTTCTCGCTCACAATTTTGGGTGCCTTCCGTCTTTGGTTCCAGCCGACCTATTAGACCTTCTCCCCCACCAGGCCAAGCATCATAACATCTTCTTTTCGGAAACTAAATGCTTACCTATACCTCGTACAAACCTCTAATCCTTTGGAGACCGTGCCTTTAGTTCATATGCTTCCAAAGCCTGGAGCTCACTTTCGAACTGCGTCACAACACATTCTGACTTGACCACGTTTAAAAAGAAACCAAAAGCGCATCTACTTATCACAGCAGTTAGTGGGCCCTTGCGATTCGTTCATTACGTGCGTATGCATGCTGCCACTGTGTATGCTGCCACTGGCTATATTTGCAAGTTGACCCTGTGCATGCTACCACTAATCATTGATCATGCTTCCTTTGCAGCAGATATAAAGTGCCTAGAAAGAATATGGGTTATCTGAGGGCGCTATATCAAATGTATTATTTTCGTATTATTATTCATCTTGAGCTACACCTGACTTACTTACCTCACTAGCATCCTGCATTGGCGAAATTCTTGCTTGGATGGCCGTTAGCTTCATGAAGATTGATGACGATAAGATCAAACGAATATTTAGGGGCAAGCCAAGTGTCACCCTAAATTTAGAGACCTCACCCTCAAGATGGGTTCATCTGGCATCGCTCTCGTGACGTCCGTCCGTAATATGGGCGTACTATTCTAAAATTACGTCATTATATGTACACATGTCCACCGTTGTCAAGGCCTACTTTCAACTGGAGAACAACGCAAAAACCGTGGCCACAGACAAGATTAGGATAGCCAAATTATTTCACGCGTTTGTGATGTCAAATCTGGATTAATCAAAGTGCCTACCTTCAGAACGCACGCACGTTCCCTTAATCTTCGGCAATTGGTACAAAGGTCAACATTCACTCTGGTTTGTCCTCAGCGGCGGTGCTGCCACATAGTACCACTTCTCCCTATCAAGCATCGAATCGGCTTTAAGATGCTCTCTTAGGCGTACAGGTTGGCTCACACACTTGCACCAGTCTGCCTTTCCGACCGTCTTGGTTCCTCAGCGTGTTCTCGCAAAATCCGCTCCTCGGCCTGCGAACTTCTCGACACCATTACGTCTCGCCATCACTCCCACTATTGACATAATCGACTTCCGGTCGCTCAAGTTTCACCTAAGACACATCCGTCGAGCTCAGCTTTCACAGCTCTCAGTGAACTAATTTGCACTCCCTCTCTCTCTCTCTCTCTCTCTCTCTCTCTCTCTCTCTCTCTCTCTCTCTCGCCGTCCGCCCCCTGGGAGCTTTTCAATGCAGGATTGTGCAGCGGAGGCTCCGCATTTGGGCCGCTGTCAGTCCGGTGCCAGTGTCGGCCCACCCACGGAGGCGCCGGTTGGAGAGACAGTTACCAGCACGGTGCTCGCTCCCAAACGACGCTGCCGACCGGCTGAGAAATGACGCAAAGCATATCCACAGCGAAAGGCTGCGAGACGATTTGATTTTCTGTCGGGTCCTTTAGTAGACGACGACGACGACCCGCCAGTGTGCGCAGGACGCGCTCCGCTCCGCCGAGTGGGCGCTCGTCGCTGGCCGCGCTGCGGGCAGCACGCCCCCGCGGCTGAAGAAGTCGGCAGAATCTGATATACAGAACAGCTGGAGCAACTCGATGCATCAGCGGATGGCGGCGGCGGCGGCGGCGGCGGCGGCGGCGGCGGCGGCGGCGGCGGCGGCGGCGGCGGCGGCGGCGGCGGCGGCGGCGGTTGCGGCGGCGGCCCGCACTTCCTATCCGTCGCCGAGATGCAGCAGGGCTAGCGTCCGCCGCAGTGGCGGAATCGAGTCCAAAACACGTGAGGGGATATGCTCGTTCGACACCCTTTTCTGCACTGACCGAAAAGGTGAAGAGCTAATATTGCAGATCTTTATATACGTGAATCGGGCGAACTAAAAAGTCAGTTAACTGGTCGATCGTCCCTCGTCATTTAGAGATAAGTACATTTACATTCATTATGTAGTGTGATGCAAAAAGCTGCAATACTTCTAGGTGGGTTTGGCATTACTGACACATATTTATCCAGGCTATTAGCTTTTCTCTACATTAAACCCAAAATGACGAACCGAATGCTTAAATACCCACTAGAAAAAACTTCTGTACAGTACGGTTACTACTGTACTAGGCTTATGTTATATCGTTTTCAATAGTTAGCCAGTAGGAATTTATTTACTCAACACCATTTTTCGGCAGCATGGTCGAAGGCAAGAATAACGTCAATAAATTTGAACTAATAAATACATCGATGATTCCACCCAGACGCTAGCAATGCGATGAGAATTTTTTAAGTATTAGCGGACAAAATAAAGTAGATATATATCTATTATATATATATATATATATATATATATATATATATATATATATATATATATATGTATGCACGTAAGATACTGTATGCATCTTCGTGTTTAAACACAATGATTGATGAGACCAAATGGACTGATACGCTGGTCAGTTACTTATAGCACAGGCACAGATGATTTTTCGGTGTGGCCTTCACCTGACACAACCGAGTTAAAACTAAAGTGGAATCGAGGCAAATTGAGGACGTAATTAGCAGAGCATTAGTTGTGAATAAAGACGGTGAAAGGAAGCTGCTTTAAAAGAATCAGCGTTGCACGGAAAGTTTGGATGTGAAATTCACAGTCTGGAATTCGCAAAGGATAACCAATTTTGCCGAAAAACTATTTGAGCGAAAGAAAAGAAGAGCAGCTAAGCTACATTCCAGAGCGCGAGAGAGACGCTGAGAGACGCACACAGAGAGAGAGAGAGAGAGAGAGAGAGAGAGAGAGAGAGAGAGAGAGAGAGAGAGAGAGAGAGAGAGAGAGAGAGAGAGAGAGAGAGAGAGAGCGGCGGGGGAGACAGACAGAGACAGAGAGACACACACACACACACACACACACACAGAACAGAGAGACAGAGAGACAGAGAGAGATAGTGTGTGTGTGAGAGAGAGAGAGAGAGAGAGAGAGAGAGAGAGAGAGAGAGAGAGAGAGAGAGAGAGAGAGTGGGGCAGGGCAGTAACTATCGCGGCGGCCGCCACCCGCGGCGTCAATTGCAGGCATTACTTAACATCTTTATGCTAAGCGAGAGCGAGCTGCTCGCGCGATGACTTTCGGCCACTTTTGTCAATACGGGGCTCGGGTGGCGCGCACGTCTCTCGCTCTCTCGTTCCCGATCAAAAGACGTAAAAGCTAATTTGACCCACTTCCCAGCTGCCGATAGCGTGAGGCGTACGTGCGAGAAGCGACGTCTGGACTCGCGTGCCAATTAGAGTACCTGAGAGGCGCTGCCGGGACGCGCGCGCGCGCGCGCGCGCGCCTAGCCCGCCGACTATTTCTGACACGATGAGACGACAAAGAGCATGACAAAAAAATAGCCAAATTGCAGCCGCGAGTGTCTGCCACGAGCTGCGGGCCATAAAAGTGGCCAGCTCGCGCCCGTACGCACGACGAAACGCGGCCGCGAACTCACCGCGGGCGAATAAAAGCTGGACATAAAAATTGCAAGATGCTCGATGGCGGACGCCCGAGAACCATGGAAAAGAAAAGAAGGAGGACCCGCCGGAAATGCACCTGGCGCCCGTCCTTCGCTCGCACGCGTGCTAGCGAAGGAAGAGCCGCGCGTGACAAAGACTCTCCGAACTCGCTGCACACGCTTCTCACTGGGACAGCCACAAATTAGCGACGGCGGCGGCAGAGCGCGAGCGGTTGGAAACACCGGAAAGCCGCCGCCACCGCTGCGCCTCCGCTAACGCGCTGAGCTGAGAAAAATCCCAGTAGGCGCCGTTGGCCGCCATCCGTCGTAGACGCTCGTGGACGCTGGCGGATTCCTCTCCACCAAAAATTCGAAAGCCGACGGGACGCCCGTTGCATCCCCAAAATGCACTGACCTCGTCGCGGTAGCGCAGCCCGCGGTAGTGCTGCTTTCGGCCCGACGCAGTGCGGCTCGGCCCGGCGCCGAAATTTCAGATCAAACTGAGATTTTTGGGGCATTGCACTGAGTTGAGTCAAGTATGAGCCGCCTTTGACCAAGGATTTATGTAATCGGAACTTTAAATGCTACGCTAGTGCACATGTATGCCAACTTCACGATTACATCCGATAGGGATACATGCCTAGCTCAAGAAAGCGTGACAAATGCACAGTAAAAAAGAAATCCTCGCTGATTAAACAGCCTCTTTTTGTATAGCGATAGAAGAGCCTTTACGGCTATCACCACCGCTTGCAGTGGCGATAAAAAATCGCCCACCGCAGGAATCGAACCCACGACCTCGGAACCGAGGTCGTGAAAGCAACCGCCTTACCTAGTGTGCCATCACGGCTCACCTAAAAGCGAAGCCTGTGATGACGTGGAAAGCAGACGCACCGTGGACGCAGTGAAGGATAAAGATTAAGATGCCTCTTACCGCACCTCGAAGGAATATCGCTCCCTTATTAACATCCACAACTTACTACACGCATATACTTACAGCAAACATTTTCTAGTCGTCAAGAACTTTTTCGGTACCAAAGGCCCGACAGCCGATTTACACCAAATGCTGACAAGCAATGCCTGCCACGCCTTGGGTATTCCAAACCCAAGTAAGTTGCTGTGATAGATCAACCTCTCTCCCCCCTCTCTCTCTCTCTCTCTCTCTCTCTCTCTCTCTCTCTCTCTCTCTCTCTTTGTCTCTCTCTCTGTGCGCGCGAGAGCGCGCGCGTGCGTGTGTGTGTCTGTCTCTGTCTCTCACTGTCTCTGTCTCTCTCACTGTCTCTCCGTCTCTCTTTGTCTCTTGTCTCTCTCTGCGTCTCACTGTCTCTGTGACTTTGTGCGTGTATCTCTCTCTCTCTCTCTCTCTCTCTCTCTCTCTCTCTTTCTCTCTCTCTCTCTTTGTCTATCTCTGTATCTGTCTCTGTCTCTCTGTCTCTGTCTCACTATTCTATGGCTCCAGCCTATCTTTCAGATATACTACCCCATCAGGCCAAGCATCGTACCACCCGCTTTTCGGAATCCAACAGTCTGGAAATACCTCGTACAAACCTTAAATCCT
Source organism: Cristatella mucedo (assembly GCA_009760855.2). Taxonomy (NCBI): domain Eukaryota; kingdom Metazoa; phylum Bryozoa; class Phylactolaemata; family Cristatellidae; genus Cristatella; species Cristatella mucedo. The sequence goes on from WPIO01000012.1 coordinate 5,824,863, forward strand.
TCGGAGACCGTGCATTTAGTTCGTATGCTCCCACAGCATGGAACTCCCTCCCGACCTGCGTCAGAACATCCCCCGACCTGACCACATTTAAAAGGAACCTAAAAACACACCTATTTAGGACAGCATTTAGCGGGTCCCTGTGATTCGTCCTTGATGTGCTTATGCGTGCTGACACTGTGCATGCTGCCACTAACCACATTCGCATGCTGACCCTGTGCATGTCACCCCTAACCATATAATTCAATTCGTTTGTTTTTCAAGCATGATTTTACTTACCATTCAGTTGCATTTCACTTTGCAGCAAATGTAAAGCGCCTAGAGAGAGATTAAGTTCTCTGAGGGCGCTTTATCAAGTGAATTATTATTATTATTATTACTATCTCTGCGGCTCTCTGTATCTCTTTCTCTCTCTGTGTCCCTCTGTGTGTGTGTCTCTCTTTCTCTGTCTCTGTCTCTCTGTCTCTCTTTCTCTCTCTGTCTCTCACTCACTGTCTTTCTCTGTCTCTGTCTCTCTCTGTTCTCTGTGTGTGTCTCTCTCTCTCTGTTCTCTGTGTGTGTGTCTCTCTCTCTCTCTCTGTCTTTCTCTGTCTCTCAGTCTGTGTGTGTGTGTGTCTCTCTCTCTCTCTCTCTGTGTCTCTCTCTCTCTCTGTGTCTCTCTCTCTGTGTCTCTCTCTCTCTCTCTCTCTCTCTCTCTCTCTCTCTCTCTCTGTGTGTGTGTGTCTCTCTCTCTCTCTCTCTCTCTCTCTCTCTCTCTCTCTCTCTCTCTCTCTCTCTCTCTCTCTCTCTCTCTCTCTCTCTCTGTGCGTCTCTTCGTGTCTCTCTTGCACTCTGGAATGTAGCTTAGCTGCTCTCCTTTTCTCTCGCTCAAATAGTTTTTCCGCAAAATTGGTTATCCTTTGCGAATTCCAGACTGTGAATCTCACATCCAAAATTCCCTTGTAACGCTGATTCTTTTGAAGCAGCTTTGAAGCAGCAACCCCGCGCCATCCGCGGCACGTCCGGCTGGATTTCCGGCATAGCGGCACTCACGCTGCCACGACTTGCGAGAATTCGCATAACTGGCAGCATCTTTCCAGTTTGTATTCTCGTGGCGATCGTATATTCCATTGCCACATAGGCGCAACTGTGTACAGCACCAGACTTAGTGTAACAATCTTAAAAGTCCATAGAAGAACTAACTATTCCTTGCGATGTGCGGCTATACTTCCTAAAGCATGAGTGTGACGTATCCAGCGGGTATTGGTTACAATTCAGGAGCCGCTAGTAAGTTTCAACCCCGTCCTAATCTGGGTGATGCAGCATGCCAAAGCATCAGTACCGTCACGGTGAACACAGATTAGCAGCTGGTAGTGCTTCGAGGAGGAACGGGGCGGGCGGGATCTCGTAAGTGATCCATGGCGGAAGCGGCATAAGAGAACCGAAGGAAGCGGTCAGCAGGCACTCGCTTTTTTGGAGCCAGGCGAGTAATTTAGCCAAACCAGCCACCGTTGGCGCATCGGCACGTGCCGTTTTCTTTCCGGCTCGTACAATGCGCGTAGAATATGCATAGAATGAGATTTTTCTTTCTTAGGATGCTGCGAGGACGTCTTCTCCCACGCATAATATTTGGGCAGCCATGACGGCGCACTAGCTAAGGCGGTCGCTATTCATGACCTCGTTGCCGAGGTCGCGAATTCGAATCCTGAGGTGGGTGATTCTTTATCGCCACTGCAAGTGGCGGTGATCGCCGTAAAGGCTCTTCTGTTGCCATAAAAAGAGGCTGCCAATTCAGCTAGAATGTTTTATCATTATTGTCCGCCCGCGACTACTCCGCGTTCGCTCCGTTCGAGTAGCAAGTGTTCCGTTGCAGGGGGTAGCATATTTGCAGCCGCGTTTGTACCAGGTTCCTATTGTTATCGGGTTGACGCATAGCGTTTTGAAAACGATGCGCAACGAGCTCTCTTCTTAAGCAAATTATAGCTCGAGCTAATGGCAAGTGCCGCAGATGGAGCGAACGCGGAAGAAACTCTCGGTGGTGGGAGGAGGGCCACGCTTGCGAGCCACAGCAGAATGCGCAGGCCGCGCCTGCTGCCCACAGGGTACTGGGCTACTAGAACCTTTTGGAAACTTGTAGAGCTCATGCAGCGCTAATTATCAATGACGTGTGGACCTTCTAAAACCAGCTAGAAGCTTACAGAACTAAATGCCTTAAGCAATATCACCGCTCTCTAATGATTCATATTTTTAATTATTAAATCTCTAATATTACGCATGCAGCCATCGAAGATGCTGGTAACCTTACCTGTCAGTCTTTCATATAAAATTTTTTGCTCGTCTATCAGTAGCATTTTATTTGGGTAAGATATCCCGAAGTATTATCATAGCGCGATACAGAAAGAAGAGTATGTCGTACATGTCAAGTCGTCCTCGGGAGCTAAATTTAGTTTTGGACGGCAGAGGCGATAGCCTTATTAGCTTATCCATTTATTAGCTTATTCATTTATCATTATTAGCTTATCCATTATTCTTGTTAGCTTATCCATTAGGGCAGATAGCTAAGCGGCTCAAAGCTGACAGAATTTTGCCACTCGCTATCTGCAGTACTACAGTAAAAGGCACACTGAGGTTTTTTACGATGGCCATTCAGCACTTCTGCTCGCGAAATGATCCAATGTTAGTGGGACGCACCTGCCGAAAATGGCGGGCACCATGAATTGCCAAGCGTTGCTTGACTGTCTAACCGAAATTTCCCTCTTTATTTTTCTCCATTATGATAAAATATTGATAGACCGGAAAGTATACAGTCATAGATAGACATTAGCGACACAAAGGATGAGTGCAAGAAAGCCAGCTATAGTGCAAGAAAGCCAGCTATATAACCTGCCTGTACGTACACAGCACACACAAACACACACACACACAAACACACACACACACACTCGCGCACGCACGCACGCACGCATACACACACACACGCAAGCACGCACTCACGCGCGCGCGCACACGCATAGCAATGCGTGCAGAGAGAGGTAGAGATAGTCTGATAGATAGATAGACATACAGAGAAAGAGAGGAAGAAAGATAGAAGAGAGTCGATGGTGAGAAAGGGCAAAGCGACCGTCTCATCTTGCACATGATAGTGTGCTAGCGCTCGCGAGCATGAGAACAGGCCTTCGGCCACCGCCAATCTACTCTCGCGGGTGCCCGTCATTTCCGGCTTTCCGGCACCGACCGCACGGCGACGTATTACAGACAGCAGCTGCAGCCGTAAGAGACCCTCGAGCACCAAGCGGCGCCACTTCATTTCGCTGGCTGGCAATTTGGACGCAGTGGCCCGGCGGGCAAGATGCTCGCCTTGTCCGACGCATGGGTCGCGGGCTCGAGTACTGCGGCATATGTGCAGCGCCTGGATAGGGATCGAGCTCCCTTTGGGCGCTGCGAAGATGGCTTGTTTTCTAATCCGTGGCCTTTTGGCCGGCCGCTCTCGAATGGATCGAAGATGGCCGCGCTCGGAGGCTTTGGGCGCAAGTACACCTACGTTCTGCCCACTCTCGGCCGAGCGAGGGCGCGCGCGCGCCAGAGGCGGTGCGCCGCGGGCGCTTCCGGCGCTGCGTCGACCTTGTCCTTTGTGCAGACGCACGTCCTACGTCTAGCGACCCACCCACAGGCTGCAGGCGCACACGAGCGAGCTGGCTCTGAGTGGCCAGCCGGGATCATGGCCGACTATCATCGGCCACTTCGAAAAGCTCGCGGGGTTGGCATTTCTTTTCGGGTCCGCGGGCGTGCTCAGCTCGTCGCGTGCCCACGTTCTCGCGGCGCTGCGTCATCCGTACTTATTCAGAGCGGTCGAGTGGGCATTTGAAGACTATCGCGTGCGATCGTAGCTGCGGACCAAAAAGTTCAACTCAAGGACGCAGGGAGGGTGCCTAAAATCTCCCAGTAGCTCTCGAAGTAGAACTGCTGCTGGTCTAGGCTGCTCTAAAATTACATCTAAAATTACAGCTGTTCGATACGCCGCAGCCCAAAAATACCCTCTAGCTCCCCTCGCGGTAGCCCTATCTCTAGGCGATTAGATGGCGCTTCAAGGGCGGGGGCTGTCGGGCTTCAAGAGCGGGGGAATAGCAAGTTTCATTTGGGGAGAGCTATCTGGCTTTGAGAGTGATGCAAAAGACTCGTCGAGCGGCGTGCAGACTCGATGCTTCAGACTCAGAGACTGTATAGCATTTCCGTCGGTAGGGCCTGAGAAGGACGCTAGCGTTGCATTCTTTAGGCTTACGCATTCAGGATCGGTTTCCACAAAGGACGCGATTCCTATTCGAGAGGACATATATGTTGTCTAACGTTGCTAATGATGTAGATTACTTTTATATAGGTCTAACGATTATAAAAGCATTATTTATGGTTCACCTCCAGAGATTTAGTTCCATGTCGGTCTCTAAGGGTGATTAAATGGGTCTAAGAAAGTGCCGAAAAAACTTTTTTAATCATCTCTGCGGGCTTCTAAGCAGCGTCGACCGACGAGTATTTCTTCCTTTCCAGCAAATGTAAAGTATCCAGACATAGATTTAGTTTTCTCGGATTGCCTTCCAAATGCCTTATTACTTTTATTACTGGCCGTTGTAAGTCGTCTAAGAATGATAACGTTCGGTCAGGTCGATTCCGGTTGCTCAAGTACGGGACCGCAGAGTGGCCGCATGAAAAGTATCCATTGAGCTTTTAGCTCCTCCGACGGAAGTCTGCCCACCCTACCGATTGCCCACTAACGTGCAGGGTGAAGGCCACCGGGCCTAAAGATTTAGTAGCTTGACTTATCGAGTATAAAGTAAGCTTCAATAGCGTTTCTAGAGGCTTGCTCGTGTCGCATATACAAGGTATTTTTTCCGGAGGACGGTGGGTAGCCAATTTCGTTCTGGACGGGGCGAGACTGGCTGCTAAAGCGACTCACCTTTCGGCGCGAACTTTACGTGGCGTTTTCGAAAAAGCTATAATTTTCTAAATATGATATCATTTTTAGAGTTTCTAAATGAGGAGTCCTTTTTCAGCAGGTTGAAACGAGGATTTCTGAGCAGAGCACCTTCGACGTGCTAGCATAGGTTCGTCAAATAGGGTTACGAGCTTCTTTGTAATGTGTCAAACATGGCATCCTCCGATGTGTAGTATCGACACGGAGCTATAGAATTTCCAACGTTTTGTGTGAAGAGGCTAGCCATTAGCCAAATCGAACAGTTAAAATAACTGTAAAAGTTGAGAATGGCAATTGTATTTGGGGCCAAGGAGCTTTTCTGAAAAAATTGTGAATGGAAATCACTGACCTTGAGCCATGCGATTCGAGGCTCGTGGTTTAGCCTAACATAATGAAATACTGGCTAAAAACCTCGAGTACGATCACCATAAAGCGATCACCACTTCGTCTCAAGCTCTCTTAGATGCCGTAAGCTCTAACAGCCTGTCAACTGCAATCGTAAAATTTACGTGCGATCGGAAAATGCGCAAGGGTCGGGATCCGGTAGATGTCCAAGGTACGCCCCTTGTCGGTGGCTGACGGTAACTTGTAACTATCCGTTAAGATTCATTGATGACCCTGCAGTATCTAAAGATCTCCATTTTCTCTATAAATGAGTCGACCCTCTATCATTCTCTTCTCTCTCTCCCCCTCTCTCTCCCCCTCTCTCTCTCCCTATCTCTTCCTCTCTCCCTCTCTCTTCCTCTTTCTTCCTCTCTCTTACCCTCTCTCTCTCACTCTCTATGTATGTCCTTCTATCTGCCGGTATCATTTGCCATTTCGTAGAGCACATCTTGTACACACAAGCTCGCTTATGCCGACTGATGGCGGTAACAAATGATGAGGAACGCTGGCTTATGCATTGTGAGGCGCAGCACTGTTTGCATAACTCATTTATACGAAGAGACAAATTCGTACTCAAGTAATATGGCGACCCCTCTCATTCGTCGTCATCTAAATAAAATAAATAAATACTTTCTGATTTAACAGCCTCTTTTGTATAGCAACAGAGGTGCCTTTAAGGCTGTCACCACCGCTTGTAGCGGCGATAAAGGATCGCCCACCGCAGGATTCGAACCCACGACCTCGGCGCCGAGGTCGTGAAAATCAACCACCTCACCTAGTGAGCCATCACGGCTCAACGAGTTTTCGCTAGAAAGCACAGGTGCAGCCAACCCTAATTCTCCGCTTCTCGTCTCGTTGATTTCTCGCTTCAGAGGGCGCCTTTTCAACATTCAAAAGAAGCGAGCGGAATGCTACAGAGCGAGGACGGGCGGGCTTTGGGTCTGCGTTGCGTTTTTAACGGCTTCGATCTCGAATTCTGCTTACCGTACCGCAGGCGGAGGAGCGTGCAAGTGAAAGCGACCGCCGTGCTGCATGCGTGCAGACCTGCTCGCAGGTCCTTGTCACCGGAAAACTCGCATGCTGATTCCGCATAGCAACCTGCTCAAGTCGGCAACTGTTGGCTGGGAGCGCCGCCAAAGCGACGCCTTTCGCGGCCACGTGATTTAGCCGCTAGATTCTACTCCGCTCATCAAACAGCAAGCAAAGGTCGAGGCCGACTGGTCCGTATCCTTAATAAAACGCTCGCTGCAGCTCTGACGCCGTGTCTTTAGCTAGCGCCTCCAGTGAACTCGCTCGGACGGCTTCCACTGCAGCTCAGCGTCACTGCTTAACCTAGTTAATGGATTTGCATTAGAAAATAAATCTCGGCACTTATTTAGAGGAAATTTTTTTATATGCGAACCGCAGCAGCTAGTGCGTCAGCGAGGAGGAGCTAGCTAGGCGTTAGCCCACGCTGATCTGGCAACTGCGAACTGGTCCCTTTTACCTGACTTCGCCTTCGTACAGTGCAACTGTCAGAAGGCGGATATATATGGAGATGTACGCGTGCCCGTGGCGAGATCTTCGTATAGTGCAACTGTCGGAAGGCGGATATGTATGGAGATGTACGTGTGCCCGTGGCGAGATCTTCGGACAGTGCAACTGTCGGAAGGCGGATATGTATGGAGATGTACGTGTGCCCGTGGCGAGATCTTCGGACAGTGCAACTGTCGGAAGGCGGATATGCATGGAGATGTACGCGTGCCCGCGGCGAGATCTTCGAGCGAGCGTCGCTAGCTCAATGCAGAACTTTCGAGAAATATTCGAACAAATGCACGCGGACCCGATGAGGCTCCAGCTCAAATATGAAACGTAACTTTGCTCCATCTTTTGTTTTCCGATGACGCCTTCAGTTGGGGGATGAACGTTTATAAAAGTCCACTAAGCTTTTGCTGTAAAAAAGCCTAAGGATATTGCGATGGGCTCGGGAGTTTTGGCCGAAGACTGTAAAATGCTATCATGAAACATACCCGATTTTAATGCGTTTAATTGCAACATTATTTCAACTAACAGTATTTTCACAGCATCGGCTATGTTGATAGCGTATTTTATATGCTTTATAACGCAGATTTACGCATCGAATGCCGTTTGGTAAAGTTACCCGTGATCTGAAATGCTCCACTAACAAGCGCGAGGACAGCGATATGCCGACTTCCGATAATCGAGTTCCACTGATGGTGCCACCCAAGTCGTGAATGCGACAGCAGACCACGTGTCTCCTTTGTTAAAGGAGCTAGGATGACTGCCGGCTGATCAATGGATGCAGAGCTAAGTTCTTACGCTGACCCACAAGGCCGGCCACAGCTTGGCTCTTCCGTGCCTAGCTGAACTGCTGCACCAGTTTCAGCCTACTCGTGCAGTCAGGTCCTCTATGGACACTACATTACCTGTTCCATTCCTCCGTTTAAATACCGTTGACAACAGAAAGTTTTGCTCTGCAGGTCCTAGACTGTGGAACTCTCTTCCACAGTTCTCGCGCAATGACAACTACTCTCCTGCTGCCGACTATGGCTCATTCCTGAACTACCTCAACTGCTTTCCTGACTCTGCTATGCTTCCCACTTTCTCTTTGTTGCGTGAGATGAAGTCTGTTCGCTACCAAATGCGTACCGAAAGCCGCTTAGGATGTGAGTGTGCTATACAAAACTCTCCTGCGTAACACCCATATAGTATTTATGCCTTGGTAGAGTTACAGACGGAGATGCATACATTCATTGCAGGCTCGGCGAGGGCGACTCGAGCGCACGGACTTTCCGCTGGCGATGGCGTCCACGACGCTGCGTTGTTTTCGCAACGAAGATAAAAAGCCTCAACTGCCTACCTCGCCGCAGCAGCGCCGGATCGCTGTGCAAGCTGGTGCAGCCAGTGCGCCTCGGTGCAAGGCTGCGTTTTCGATTCGCCGATCGTCGCGCCGCCGCCCCGTTCTAGGCCGCCGCAGCGCCCGCAGAAAGCGCGCGCGTCCGAAGCCAGCGCCAAGCGAGCGAGTGAGTGCGGCGCTATCGCGCACCGGTTAGTGAGAGCTCTCTCGTTGTGAGAGTGCTCGCTAGCAAGTGCAAAGTAAATAAGAGTGGTTAGTCTAAGACCATGTGCCAGGCTGCTCCTCTCTCGGTCTCTCTCTCTCGGTCTCTCTTACACACTCTCTCTCTCTCCCTCTCTCTCTCTCTCTCTCTCTCTCTCCCTCCCTCTCTCTCTCTCTCTCTCTCTCTCTCTCTCTCTCTCTCTCTCTCTCTCTCTCTCTCTCTCTCTCTCTCTCTCTCTCTCTCTCTCTCTCTCTCTCTCTCTCTCTCTCTCTCTCTCTAGATGAACAGTTTCGGTCGGCGCCCTCGACCCGCCGTATCGCCCCGCGGCTGTTTCGCAGGATCGCTCCGTCGTCTCTGCGCCACAATGGCTGCGCGATGCAGAACCGGTCGGACGGCGCGCTCGCACACACTGACTCGCTCGCCAGCCAGTCCGTCGGCAGCCCAAAGATCGAGCGGCAAGCAATGACGACCGCAGGCGCGCCTGGCTTTTTTCTATCGACCATTTTCTGCCGGCACGTGCGCGGCGGTCTCGGGTCGCGCACTGCTTCCGACCGCGCTGCGCCGACGCTGGCGCTTCGCGCCAGACGCGGCGGCGGCGGCGACCAAGGCGCTCGCCACCACCGCAGCCCAAGCCGAACCGGCGACGCCGCAGAATCAATTAGCCGGCAGCGTGAGCGCGCGCGGCCGAAACCGCTAGCTTTGCGTAAATGGCGATATTAAATGCGCATTTTTTATGCGATTCTTAAATGAAATGTCATAGTGTAGCTAGTATCTTTGTACTGCGTATCGGGCGATAATAATTGCTGCCTCGGGCATGCCACGGGCCAGAGCTGCTCTCGGTAAATTGAAAGAGGCGAGGAAACTAGGGGCGACTGCGGCCGACACCAGATGCCTCCAAATGGCCGCGCGGGCTCTTGCATGTACGGAGGCTGACATTAAGATTCATCGCGAGTATCGGCGTCGCTGAAATCTGGAATTTTCCTTGAAAGGGTTAGGATCCGCGGAACGGGAGAAGGTGTTACAGCCGGAGGTGGATAAAAATGCCACGACGGCCTCCGAAATGCCGCCTAGTGGTTCGCTCTTACGCAGCGGCATTAAGAGGCCGCATCGCTGCACCTGGGCCGGCCGCTGAGCTGCGCGGCACAGCTCGTTTGGGTTGCTTTTTCTTCCTTCACATAGCTTGCCGCGCCTCTCGCTCCGAGCGGAAGAAAAACGCGGCGGGGCGCCGGCGCCGATCGCGGAGCATATGCAGGGGTGTGTGAAGCGCTGCGGCGATGCGCGCCGCTCGTCTTATGGAAGTCGCTGCGCCGCCGTCAACAGGTGCTCGCTCGCAGCGGGCGACGGCACCTTGATGCATGCGCGCCTAATAATAATAATAATAATAATAATAATGATAATAATGACAATAATACATTTCTATAAAATCCTAAGAATTAAATCTCTTTCTTGGCACTTTACATTGGCTGCAATAGAAGTATGGTCGAATGGTTAGTAGTAGCATGCTCAACGACAATGTGGTTAGAGGCGACATGCACAAGGTCAGCATGCAAATATGTTTAGTGGCAGTATGGAAAGTGTCAGCACGCGTAAAAAATACAAGCTGATTTAGCAACTTCTTTGAATAGCGACAGAAGAGCCTTCACCGCTATCACCACCGCTCGCAGTGGCAATAAAGAGTCGCCCAGTGCAGGATTTAAATCCAAGACTTCGGAACTGAGGTCGTGAAAAGCAACCAAATTACCTTGTGTGCCATCACTGCACATATTAGCACGTAAAGGAGGAATCACATGGACCCACTAAATGCTGCAATACATTGATGAGTCTTTAGTTACTTTTTAAATGTCGTCAAGTCTGGGAACGTGACGCCAGTCGGAAGTGAGTTCCAAGCTATGGGAACATGCGAACAAAAGGCATGGTCTACAATGAATTTGAGGTTCACACGAGGTATAGGTAAACGATTAGATTCCGAAAAGCGGTTGGTACGATGCTTAGCCTGGTGGGGTGTAGATCTGATAAGTAGGCTGGAGCCAAAGATTGAAGGGACCCAAAAGTGAGTGACACAACCTTGAAGTCGATGCGTTGCTTGACTGAAAGCCAGTGCAGGTCGGCGAGAAGTGGTGTGAAGCGGCAACTGCGACGCTCACGACAGACGAGCCTCGCCTCAGAGTTTTGCACCAGCTGCAAGCGTGCGATTGCACAGGCCGCCGCCTACTGCTCTCCCCCGGCGCTCCTCAGCGGAGCGGCTCTAGCAGGGCCACGCAACGTCGCCTGTCGACGTCAAGCAATCGGAGGCTTGCGAGGAAGCCTCTGAACCCCGGGGAGGCCTCTGAGCTCCTCCGTCAAACGCTACCAGCTGCGCTGGCCCAGTGGCCGCTTATCGCCAATGTCACGTGGTCGACGACCAAACGCCGACGGCACTCCGTGACTCGCTTGAGGCTGGCCTCGCGCCGGCCGCCATCAGCTCCGCCCACGCAATCACTCTATGAACTTGAGCGCGCTGCATTTGGCTCTGGGACGAGAGTGGAAGTCACCTCGATATGGCGATGCCATCGACGCTGTCATATCTCACCTTCACTGCGCGACCTCGCTGTCACCGCGTAATCATACTTTTCCATAAAATTCTGTAGCGTCTCTTTCTGTCGATGTCACTTACTCTTTCGGCGTTTTCGCCGCACACTCGCTCTCGGAACCTCAGCGGAGTCCCCCCGCCAACTTGTGAGCAGGCAGTCATTGTAGTTTTATATTTTGCTTGTGCCTGATCTCGGCGAGCTACATAATAATAATAATAATACGTTTATATAGCGCACTCTGAGAATTTAATCTCTTTCTGTGCACGTTATGGATATGCTGTAAAGTGGTGGAGCTCGCGTACCAATATAGCATAGCTTGGCTGTTTATGTCTTCTTTGAAGGCAACAGGTCAGTATTGTGTGGGCTCCGGACGCGGGGCAGCCAAGATTCTGAAAATAAGCGTTTGCCGATGCCACCAACAACTCTTTCCCCGACCTCCATCTGCTATGCGTATTGGCTTGCAATGCAGTCAATCGGCCATATTGGAGTAGGAAATGATTTGATGTATGATGAAGTCTGTATACCATACATGCCTGAGCATGCAATTTATATATTTGCCATTCATCTTTTCTTACCTCTTTCTCTTCACGCCGTCTATCCCTCTAACACCACATCTGTTTGTCTCTTCTTGTCTTCGTCGCCCTCTCTCTCTCTCTCTCTTCTCCACGGCACTCGCAATGCTAATCATTATAGTTAAGGGCAAGAGTGACACACTTTTTTAAAGCTTCAGAATGAACTTGTCTATTTATACTATGTGCTTTGATTACTGTTACATAATTCATCTCTGAGTGTCTTCTTATTTGCTTTTGAATGCGCGTCTTAACATGCTTCTGGAGTGTTTTGCATGCTTGCCACAACACAATATCTTGCTTGCTATTATTTGTTGGTTATTGACTCTCTTGCAGCGAGTTGCAAAGCACACGAATAGATATTAAGTTTTCTTATGGCACTATACAAAATTATATTATTATTATTATTATCTTTGCCACCGCATTTATCAGACCCCTAACTAATCCTTTGCCATTTAATTTTGTTACTCAACTGAAGACGGACTCACATTTGAACTTTCTACGGCGTCTCTTGCTGTTATTTGCTCTCCCACTTCCGCCCTGCTCCTGACAGTCTTATTCTCGTATTTGTTCGGTTATTTCTCTGTTTCTCACAATTTCTGTCTCATCGTATATCTTTTCCTTTGTCACTCTCCATCTATTTCTTTCCGCTTCTCTCTATCTTTAACTTTCTAGTAGAGCTCACTGCCTCTGGAACCACTTCACTGAGTCGTAGTAGGGCATACATTTAAACGTCTATTACAAGACACTCCAGGAAGTACTGGTCGTCATCTCGCCGCGTGATGGACGGTCGGGACTTTCTCGCTTTAATAAGTTTATATTCAAATATTCCTCTTTCTCCTTCCTCTCTCTCTCTCTCTCTCTCTTGCTCGCTCTTTATCTCTCTCTCTCTCTCTCTCTCTCTCTCTCTCTCTCTCTCTCTCTCTCTCTCTCTCTCTCTCTCTCTCTCTCTCTCTCTCTCTCTCTCTCTCTCTCTCTCTCTCTCTCTCTCTCTCTCTCTCTCGATCCCTCTCCCTTTATCTACCTTCTCTATCTGGCCTGTTCTTAGATAGTTTTATTGTCTTTGCAAACTCCAGATGATGGCTGCCTCTCAATGCGATGACGTGTGCTAAAA